>JASVEL010002007.1:0-295063 GCA_032618575.1 Nicotiana noctiflora | reverse complement strand
GGAGTTCTTAAGCTTGAATCCTATGTTAAATTGGTGATTTGATATTGTTGTGAGCATTCTGAAGTTTTGAACAAGTTTGAACGATTTCATGGGATGTGTTGGTAGAATTGGTTTGAAGTCCCAGGGACTCGGGTGAGTTCCGAGTAGGTTCAGGTATGTTTTAGGCCAAAAATCATAGTTGTTGCAGGTCCACAAGAGTTGCAGGCCTCGGAACCCACCAGTGTAGTCCGCAAAAATTCAGTGAGTTCGCGGTGGGGGCTGTGCGGCCGCACAAAATATAGTGTTGACTGTGGCAGAGGCTTTGCGGCTGCACAAAATACAGTGCGGTCCGCAGGGAGGAAAATTTCACTGGTCCTACTTCGGAAGCTCATATCTTTTGATCTACAAGAAATTTTGAGATGATTTAAAAATGAAAGTTGTAGCCTTCCGTGTCTAGTTTCCAGAAAGATAAAGATATCTTTGGACATATGTAGAGAAAGTTATGTCTAAAATAGTAAAGTCTATCACTGCATTCAAAACTTATGCGGACTGCAGTTGTTTTTGTGCGGACCGTACTGGTTTTGTGCAGATCGCAGTCATTTTAGTGCGGTACACAGTGGTGGAAATCTGGGGGGTGCTCTATAAATACGAGGTTTTGGGTTTTATTTCCTATTTTGACCTAAAAAGCTCAAATTTTGATAATTTTTCGAAGGTTTTTCAAGAAATTCATCGAGGTAAGTGATTCTAACTCAGATTTGGCTAGAGTACATGAATCTATCATTGAATTCATCATTTAATTTGTGATTTTGTGATGGAATTTGGGAAGCAAATTTGTGAAATCTTTCAAAAATATAAAATGATAATTTGAAGGACCAAATGGTATCAGGATTGGATATTATTGGGATAGTTAGACCCGTGAGGGTATGAGGATTCTAAAAATCTAAATTTTACCCGATTCCAAGATGTGGGTCTGAGGGACATTTTGGTCATTTTGCCTAATTTCGTGTATTAGCTTAGAATTTAATTGTAGAATCTGTTACTTGAAGTGTTATTTACATTATGCAATTTAATTGGATAGATTTGGGTCATTTGAATTCGGATACTCGTGGCAAGAACGTGGTTCAAATTGATTATTGAGCCGGTTTGAGGTAATTAGCTTATCTAACCTTGTGTGGGTGACCTTCCCCTTAGGTTTGATATATTTAGTAGTTGAAATGCCTTGTACGCGAGGTGACAAGTGCGTACTTGTGCAAATTGTTGGAAATCCAGTTTTCTTAAAGTACTTATTAGTATGTTTCTTCTTTTGCTTTTATTACTTGTACTATTAAGACTGTCGTTAGGTTAGGAAATCATGTCTAAGTGATTTAATTGCTTTAATTATTCAAACCTATTTACATGAAATTTGTGCTGCATGCTAGGCTAGAATTATTTATTGCCTTACATTGAAGTTTCCTTTCTCTGAATATTTTCTTGCTGCTGCTGTGTATTTACATTGGGATTACGGATGTTGGATTCCAGTAATTCTCCCTTGTCTCTTTACTTTGGGACAATGGGTTAGATTACTGGTAGATCCCCCTTGTATATTTACTTTGGGACTACGTGTTAGATTCCCGGTAGACCTCCCTGCACATTTACTTTGGGACTACGGGTTTGATTCCCAGTAGATCCCCCTACACAATTATATAGAACTACGGGAATACACCCTGTAGATTTCCCCAGTATCGGGTATTTACATTTGAGGACTACGAATCGGGATTCTGGTAGATCTCCCGTGCATTGATAATTGGACTATGGGAAGGTATCTTGGGAGATCCTTCTGACACATATATGATGGACTACGTGACGGTATCCCGGGAGATCCACTGGTTAGTTGTAATTGGGACTACAGGACGGTATCCTGGAAGGTGCCCCGGTTGTTATCTTTGTGTTGAGTTGTATTCTTTTCATGGTTTGTTTGTCTCTGTTGTGAGCACGTGATTTTTGCCTTACCTGAGAAGTACCCCCAGAAAAATTCAAAATAAAATAGTTCCGGGTTGGGCATGATTTTTGTGATTTTTGGTGTTATTTTTATCTTACATTTGCATTTTTGTGTGTGCGTGTTTATTTGTTTAAATTAGTAAAATACAAAAATATATACATTATGTGTTGCATTTTTTTTTAGTGTTTAATATCAAAATTATACGGTTTACATTTAAGTGATATGTAATTATGTGGGATAATTGTAGTAAAAATTAATTGTGTTATAAGTTAATATGTATATATATATATATATATATATATATATATATATATATATATATATATATATATATATATATATATATATATATATATATATATATATATATACATATGATACATCATGGAGTCTAGTTGTAAGACATGGGATTCGGATTTGGGCCAAAATCCAATTCAATATGACTTGGCCCAAACCACTGGATCAGCCCACCCTCACCTTTGATCGATCTGAGCCGTTCAGATCATCTGATCCAACGGCCCAGATTGATTAGCATGTATTCAATATATCACACCCCCCCAAGACCTAATTTTCCCCTTCAGAATCCCACCTCTCGTCTCTCAACCTCAGAGACGCCCCAACCCTAGCCGCCGTCAAACCACCGCCCGCCGCCTACCGGAAATCGCCCACGGCGGTTCCGGTAGGCCAAACACTCCCAAATTTGCACCAATTCTTCCCCTCACCTCCCTTTCCTTGAATCCATCCTTCATTTTTCTCGAATCACCTCCAAAACCTTCGAATGTTGGATCGAAGTTTCGTCGGAAAACAAGTTTATGCCACACAGCTTCAAACTCACCCCAAGTGCTCCCATGACCTCCCTCGCACCATAAACACCATTGGTTTGGCTCGAATCAAGCCCGAACCACCCAAACCCCAAATCCGAGCCCCCAAGAACCCTAGCATTCAAATTCAGGGATTTCCGTCAATGGGAGTCTAATAGACTTTAATTGGGATGCTTTCATTTGAAAGCATTCCAATTAGAGTCCTTTCGACTCCAAAAAATGCCAACTCAAGTCCGAATTGGCCCTAAATTGGTTCGATCCCAGATTTCCTTTTCTTTCGAGGTAATTCTGCTCGTTTTTGTTTTTCGTTTCTCTCTTCTTTATATATTTGTGTATTTATTTTGATTAAATTTATGGTTGGTTTTACGGATAATCCTTTCATTCTCTTCTTCCCCGAATTAAGACCTTTTTATTTGGTCAATTCGCATGTTTCTGGTTGTTGTTCGAATGTTAGAATGCGTATTCGCATCGATTAATCGAATAATTGTGTTTTGCATTTTGTTTGGTTTGCCGAGACTTGTCGAAATCATCGGTTCGTCGATTGACTGTTATCAATTATGTGTTTTGCAATCGATTAGTCGGATGTTGACGATTAGTTTCATATTGTTCCATGTCGGCCGAGATTGTGCGAATTATTGATTCATCGACTTATTCTTTGTCAATTATACATGTTGCGATCAATTAGTCGAATGTCGTCAAAATAATTCTGTGTTTTCTGTTTGAGCCATGATTTAACTACAACTGTTAGGATTCCATGTTTGTAACGGAGCTTAGACTGTTTTGCTTCAGTTTAAAATGGTTGATTGGATATAGCTGTTGTACCTGTTAGAAAATAGAAAAACCCACAGCTAGGTGCAATGCACATGATACAGCTTAGTGGAACCTGCTGTACAACCAGGTATCCCATTAGCTCTCTGTACTTAGCATTTTAATACTAATAACCCATGCTTAGACAGGATTTAGTGGTAAAAACAGAGAGGGGATGGGCTGGGCAAAGAGAGGGATGGGCAGATGTATTCCCTGATGCTTTTTGGCCCTGATAAGTGGTGGTTTCAGCTATAAATGGGAGAAAAAAAAAAGAGTGGAGGGGTTTTTTTGAGAGATCCAGAAGAGAGACTTGAGTGAGAGTAGAGGGGATACAGATTAGAGGCAAGAGAGATTCTGAAACAGGAGCAGTCTGAGAGAGACCAACAGAGGGAGTAAGAGACAGACAGTAGATATAGAGAATACATTGGGAGAACATTTTCAGAGAGAAAAAGCTTCTAAAACAGGAGCTTCATACACGAAAAATACACTGGAGAGAGATACAGATTGGAGAGTTTTCTTTAAGAGGAGAAAAAGAGCCAAAAACCTGAGAAAAGATATTGTTTTCATTGATATTCTTGGGGTGTTTTACTGGTTTGATCTCAGAGAATCTGTTCTGGTTTATTGTTTCATTGATTGCATTTTGAATCTTGAGAGTTGTTTTATTGGTGATACTAGAATTGGTCTAGTTGTCTAGATTCATTCTAAATTGGTTTGGCTTCGATTTCTTTCGGATTTTCTTCCCCTTACTGCTGCATTTTGGTTGAGGTCTATACTGGATTTTGAAAAGGGGAAATAACATTGTTGCATTGCGGTCAAAATCTATTCTTGTCTATAGTTGGATTTCTGAGTCGTCCTGGGTTCAAGCTATTACTACTGCTATTTCTTTGCTACCGCACTGTTGTTCCTTGCTGTTGACTACCTCTCCTTCACTGTTGTGATTTCCAGGTATTTATTTGATCCACCATGGCTTAGGAGCTAAGGAATTTGTAGCTGAAATTGCAATTGGAAATAGTACACTGATTTATGGGCTCGAAATGCCTATGTTTTTATTTGCTCATGTACATTTGTTATGTTTTGCCTGTGAATGTATTAGTCTTCATGTTAGGTCGTGTAGTAGAAATACCTAGAACTTGACAGAATGGAACTTTGGATCGTTTGGTATAACTGGCTATATAATAGGACTGGATTGTATTGGCTCTGAACTATCAGTCACGTGAGCATTTGACATTTAGTTATTATAGTTGAAGCATTCCAGTTACTGTAGCATTTAAGATGATGTGCAACATTTAGCTGTGTTATTATAGTTACTAGTGTAATTAGATTTTAAATGGAGTGTTGGAATTAGGCCAAGAGGACAGTGACATATTGTCATTTCTTGTTTAACATTGATTTAGCTAAAAAAAAAAAAACTTCAAGCAAACACTTATGTACATTGATACTATATAGTATAGTGTGAATATGGCCTTGAATTAATTAATTAAAAATCCTTAGAAATCAAGGCGTACCGTTCAGCTAATTTCATGATACTCCACAAAGTAGTAATACGTAGTCACTTTAGATTTTTTTTTATCATTTTACTTTTTCTTAAATACGGGTGTGCATTTCATGCGACCCGAATCCACATCCAACAACGTTAAATAAGAATGTGTCGAGGATCCGGGTGCATTTCATGTGACGTGATCCGAAAACATGTTCTTAAATAACGTTCATTTTCTTAAGTAGAAATAATTTGACAAAAACGGTAATTAATTTTAAAAATGCACAAATAGGATAATATGTATTAAAATCAAGTACTTTAGCAAAATATGACAATTGAGCGACCGTGCTAGAACCACGGAACTCGGGAATGCCTAACACCTTCTCCCGGGTTAACAGAATTCCTTATCCGGATTTCTGGTACGCAGACTGTTAAATAGAGTCACTCTTTCCTCGATTCGGGATTCAACCGGTGACTTGGGACACCATAAATCTCCCAAGTGGCGACTCTGAATTAATTAAATAAATCTCGTTTCGATTGTCCTTTAATTGGAAAAACTCTCTTTTACACTCATGCGCCCTCGCGGGGTGCGCGCCTGCGTAAAAAGGAGGTGTGACAAATACAATATAATGTATTGGGCCAAATACACAAATACACAGCCCAAACACATTTAACACAAGTTGGCATCAATGTGCAAAATGTTGTTTTTACTGCTTTGATATTTTGTGAACTGTACATATAAATTGTGCCGGAACCAATCTCCTCTCCGAGTCTTCTAAATCATGAAGAAGGGTGCACTTCGTGTGACTTCTTTTCTGTATAGTGTCTAATTCCCATTTTAGAACGAGGTTTGGATAAGTTGCAAAACCGGTGAAGCTTCTGTATTCCCGGGTTGCTGCCTCCTCCTCGGCTCGAGCTGTCCGCTCGGGTAAGCCAAGTCTAGAACAGATAAACCCGGGTTTTTAAACCTAGAATAACAAAGCTTCATGCCGGATCCCTAGTAGGAAACGTTTATTTGCATCATGTCGCATTTTGGCTTAGGGGACTCAACACAGGGGTTGGGTCCGTCTAGGACAGGTGACCTGAAACGAACAGACTATCCTGCTGCATCCTGTTTGTCTTGCGCATTTATCTGTTATAGACTTGCATGCTGACCGGCTTTTAGAGATTAAAAAAAAAAAAAAAAAAAAAAAAAAAAATGTGTTTTGTTCTCAAGATAGAAATAGCTTATTTGTAATAAATAGTTTGTTTCCTTTACAGATGTAGTTTGTTTGACCGAACTACGCAGGTTTGATTCTCGCCATTAGGTGGGATACGTAGGCAACCCTCATCGGGTTCAACCACCCCTTTAAAAAATCAAAAAAAAATGTGTGTTTAATTTTGTCAATAAAATCAAAGTGATGCCGTTTTTGCAAATAGCCGAATGTTCCGAAAGGACGCCGGAAGGTTGTTTTTGCAAAAATAGCCACTTTGAATCTTTATAAATAATTTTTGGGCACAACCTTGAAATATTCCCTCGCGAAAATGTTGAAAGGTCGTAGCCGCAAAAAGTCAAGTTGGGGTTGCCACCCTTTTTCAAAAAAAAAAATCAAAAATGTTGAATTTTAGTTTTCAATAAATCGAAGTGACGCTGTTTTTGAAAATAGCCAAATGTTCCGAAAGGACGCCGGAAGGCTGTTTTTTGCAAAAATAGCCACTTTGAATCATTTTTAATAATTTGCAGCCACAGCCTTGAAATATTCCTTGTGGAAATGTTGCAAGGCCATAGCCGCAAAATCAAGTCCGGGTTCACACCGCTTTTGCAAAAATAACCAAAAAATGTCAAATTTTTGATTTTGTTATAAATAAATCGGGTGATGCTATTCTTGCTTAAAATAAGCCGAATGTCCCTCAAAAGACACCGGAAGGCTTTTTGCAAGAATAGCCACTTTGAGTCATTTGTAAATAATTTTGGACACAGCCTGAAAATATTCCCTCGCGGAAATGTCGAAAGGATGTATCCGCAAAAAATCAAGTTTTGAGTCATCACTCAACTTTACAAAAATAATCACTTTATCCAATAAGCCATTACATGGCCGGTCCTTGCATAAATAGCCACTTTTGGCATTTGAACTTCTTCGGTCTTGTATTGGCCTGTGTCGGTGCTGAATGATGCCCCATAGGCCCCAGGATTAAATTTTGAATTTATATCTTCTTTATAAAATTTTGCAAAAAGAGCCACTTTGTCTGAATAAGCCATTATATGGCCAATTTATGAAAATATTCTTGTGTTGGTTTATGGTGATGCCGGACGATGCCCCATGAGCCACGGAATGAAAAAAAAAATTTCAAGTTTATCTTTCTTAATTAAATTTTGCAAAAATAGTCATTTTGTCAAATAAGCCATTATGTGGCCAATTTTGTAGAAAGTCATAATTGACACCAAAAATATTCTTATTCTTGTAGAAATCTCCTACACAAGTTTGTAGTTGGAGTCGGCTTCTATAATTTTCCTAAAAAAAAAAAAAAAAAAAAAATCAAAAAAATCAAAAAATCAAATAAACATCTCTTTATTTCTTGCATTAATTTGCAAGAACTACGCTCGGTCTGATTCATGCGGGGTCATGATACGTAGGCAATCCACATAGGATTCGACCATTTCCGTAAAAAAAAAAAAAAAAAAAAAAAAAAAAAAAACAAAAAAAAGGAATGATCAATAAGCGGGATACCTTAATGCTGACATGCTGGCTTTGTTGTGTTGTGTCCATTTCCAGAAAGGTGGTTGGTTGTGGTTCTGAAATAACTCTTCCCCGTAAGACGAAGTCGGAGGACAATGGCAGATAATCTCAAGACTGAGTGGGTTGGTACAGGTACCCGACAACAGCTGGTTGAACGGAACCACGGGTTAGTAGAGGAGGTCAAGATATTGAGACAACACGTGGCTGATATGTATCGGGCGTGGATGGATGGAAAAGCACCACCTCCGCCACCGCCTAGCTTCCTGGACTCTGTCCTTACCCGTACCATGAACCCGATGCCGGATGATCTCCCGCACTCTCCATATATACCCGCCTATCACAACTTCTCCAGCCATTCGAGTAACTCAATTACTCGTCCCCCAACTATGTTTTCACAACGCTACTCCCGTCCCCAACACCACTACTCTCCCCGGGACAACCAAAATCGTACTTCACCTTCCAGGTACCCAGCTCCACAAAAAGCCTACCAACCCCCACGAACATACCGGAAACCCCCTGGGTCAGGTTTCAAGCCAAATAAGGCGTTTAGGGAGGAGAGGTTGCTGAAGCGAGAAAAGGCGCTCACCCCTATCGGAGAGTCCTATGCAAGTCTGTTTGAAAAGTTAAAACATGTCGGCTTGATTACGCCGCTCCCCGAATACACTCCCGATCCACGTGCAAGAAGCTTCGATCCTACTGCACGATGTGCATACCATTCCAATGTCAGAGGGCACGATACTGAGAGTTGCCGTACCTTGAAAAAGGAAATAGAAAGAATGATTCAAAAAGGGTGGTTGATTGTGGTCGATGATGATGACATGGGGCACACAAAACCCCTGGGGGGTGTACCGACTGGAGCTAAAAATGTTGAAGCAGTTGGCAGCCTTGGCAATATTGATGCGGAACTTAGTGGCTAAAATGTTGTGCTTGGAAATTGGGAAGATACTCCATCTTTCGGTCAGCTAGATGGAGCTTTGGTGGTTCGTTTTGTGGTCATTTTTGTTGTCCGAGTTATTTTCAGGGTTTTCTTGTGGTCAAACCCTTTTGTCCTAGCGGTTTGCTTTGGTCCTGCCCAGTTTTGTTTCAGGGCTGTACTCTAGTTTGTTTTGCTTGTTTTATCATTGAACCATTTCGTCATTAGTTTAATGAAGCTTTCGGTCTTTTGTTACTTCCGATCATTTTATCTGTTTAGTTCTGTTTACCCTTTAGATTTGTCTTGTGCTCAAACGCCGAATCTAGTGACATGACATGCGCACACATAATTATGGCTTAAATCTAAAAGTTAATCATGAAGCAATTGGAAGATGATCGGGTCATTTAAAGGAAATAAAAACAATTTGAGATTATTTGGATCCCGAGTCATGTGAAACCGGGGCAACTAAAAAGGAAACAGTTAAAGGCAAGCTGGCCAAAATTGACATGGGGTCGTTCATAATGAGAGTGTTGCCCAACGGTGCTTTAAAGATATGATGAATATTAATTGTGTTGTTTACGCTTGGCATGTTTTGAAGATTGGAATGACGAAGGCATTTTGTTCTGCTATCCAAACACTTTATCCATCGTCAACCCTTTGAGCCTTATTTTAAATTCTTTCATACCCCTCCTTCGGAATTAGTTGCAAAGACTAGAAACACAAGTTTGAAAGGTAAGAGAAGAAAGGGATAAAGAAAAAAAATAAAGAAAAAGAAAACAACAAAAAGAGATAAAGAAAAGAAAAGAAAAATGTGTGACCTGATTCCTTAAAGAGGATACGTAGGCGCTTCACAGCTCGGTCATAGTGTAAATAAAGAAATAAAAATCCCCAAGTAAAAAAACTGGGGCAAAGAAAAATTGTGTTTATTGTAAATAAATTTAGGTTCGAAGGTTGTAAATTTTGAACCCAAAATTGATTTTGTTTTGAGCCTTCAATACCCTTTCTTTCTAGCCCTATCCAAATCCCACATTACGGTCCAAAGAAAGACCTTCCGATCAGTCTTCAAAAGATGCCGCGTCAGGCGAGGGATAGAGTCCTATCATAATATAACACGTTGATTCTCGGCAGAAAAGACGTTGATTCTCAGCAGAAAGGAAATACGAGAGAGTCTTGGCAGTGACAGTGACACCCCAATCCCCAGCTAAAAGTGATACAAATGAGAGAGTCTTACCGGTGAAAACCTTCACAGGCACCATAAGGCGACGAAAGCTGAGCGAAAATCAAAATGAGAGAGGCTTGAAAATGAAAACCCTTCGGGCACTACAAGTCGAATAAAGGTGATAATCAGATGGAAATCACGAGACAAAAATCGTGAAAGGAAATTAACGACGGAGGATAGGCCATATGTGCATGTCATGACCAATAGAGTTGGTATCCGCGTTTGATAAGTTTTATAGTTGTTTCTGGTTAGAGAGTCAGTCCTTCCTTGTCTTCTATTTGTTGTTTCTTCTTATCTTTCTCCTTTTGTCAAAATTCTCCATCAAAGTCGGTCTAGTCAAAACATAGTGAGAAACGACTTCAAAACTTGCCACCAACTTTCCAATTATTATGCAAGGCAAGGAAATGCCATTGACGGCAGAGAAGTATGGTGCAAAGAAGATTATCAAACTGGGGCAGAAAATTTTCTTCTCAGTTTGAAAATTTTCTGGAAATCAATACCCACTTGGGGAAGGAGGAAAGTCTTAAGGGAAACGGTCTTCGAACTAGTGTCATCCTCAACAACCTTCAAGAAGAGTGAAACACCAATTTTGAGGAAAATGAAAATCTACCGGCAGTGTTATCTTCAGCAAGTTCCGAGGTGGTCGGACAACACAGAGTGGTAAAGGAAGAAAGGAAATCTCATCTTCAACAAAAAGTCGTCAAGGAAGGCGGGGAAGCAAGAAAGGAGAAAGCTATCCCCAGCATGAATATCATCAAATAATAACATCCCCAGCAAGTTCTGATAATGAAACGCAAAGCAGGGAAAGAGGAGGAGAACCATCCCCAGCAGGAGCACCACAACCGGCCACCACATTTTAAAACTAACCAATTTTTCTTTGATTTGAAACAGGGAAAAAAGGGGTTGTCGACAGCAAAGCATGCCACGAAGAAGATTCTCAAACTGGGGCAGAAAATTTTCTCCTGTTGCGAAAATTTTCTCGAAACCAAATACTTGGTTAGGGAAAGAAGCCAGATAACGCGAGGAAATGGTCTTTGAACCCGGTTATCCCAGCAGATTTGAAAGAAAGAAAACAACAAGCTGTGATAGATGAAATTATACCCCCGACAGACAGGACAAGACGAGGAAGCTTGCGTTCAGAAAGGCAAGAAGCCGGTATCACTCTCAGCAGTCCTCGGAAAATGAAACATTGATTTCGAGATTTCACCGGCAGCATTATATCCTACAAGTTTTTCAAGGGAGCGAAGCGCGAGCCCCGAAGGAGGTTTGGAAAGAGGAAGAAGGAAAAGGGATCCCCAGACAGGGTAATCCCCAGCTGATGACATTTCAATCCCCAGCGATTTCGGGAGATAGGTTCTGAAGGAAGTAGAAAAGGAGGAAATAAAGAAGATTTTCCCCAGCAGCATTACCCCCAGCAGGTAAGTAATTAGTTCCAAAGACATCCCCCGCAGTCAAGAGAAAAATAACACAACCCGGGAGGAAAGCAATTCCAAAACAAGGTAATTCGGAAGAGAGGAATGGCGATTTATTTTCAAAAGATGTTGTTGAAGTCAGGAGCCCGCCTGAAGAGAGGAATGGCAATTTATTTTCAAAAGATGTTGTTGAAGTCAGGAGCCCGCCTGAAGAGAGGAATGGCGTTTAATTTTCAGAGTTGATGGTTGAAGTCAGGAGCCCGCCTGAAGAGAGGAATGGCGATTTATTTTCAAAAGATGTTGTTGAAGTCAGGAGCCCGCCTGAAGAGAGGAATGGCGATTTATTTTTTCAAAAGTTGACGTTGAAGTCAGGAGCCCGCCTGAAGAGAGGAATGGCGATTTATTTTCAAAAGATGTTGTTGAAGTCGGGAGCCCGCTTGAAGAGAGGAATGGCGATTTAATTTTCTAAGTTGATGATGAAGTCAGGAGCCCGCCTGAAGAGAGGAATGACGATTTATTTTCTAAGATGTTGTTGAAGTTAGGAGCCCGCCTGAAGAGAGGAATGGCGATTAATCTTTCAAAGTTGATGATTGAAGTCAGGAGCCCGCCTGAAGAATGGAGTGGCGATTTATTTTCAAAAGTTGATGTTGAAGCAGGAGCCCGCCTGAAGAGAGGAGTGGCGATTTAATTTTCTAAGTTGATGTTGAAGTCAGGAGCCCGCCTGAAGAGAGGAATGGCGATTTATTTTCAAAGATGTTAAAGTCAGAAGCCTGCCGGAAAAGCAGAACGGCGTCTCAGTTTCCAAGATTTGATAAGGATAGTGAACAATCGGAAAGTGGTAGAGTATAACGAAAATCTCCAGCATGAATCCAAGTTCATAGTCAAAAGGAAGGCAACAAGGATCAAAAAGAGAGGTTCAGACTTCGAAGGAGAATAGTTCGAAGATCACAAAGAAGAGACCAATGGTCGGAGTTCGGCAATCAAGATAGGCCGAATAACAATAGGCAGAAGAGAAGAAGCATCAGAAGGAACATCAAGTCAGACAGAATAGCAAGGAACATGACAAGATCAAGTTAAAAAGGATGGATAAGAATTTGTAGTACTGTAACTTAGTCTAGCTTCTTATTTTTGTTTAGCACGGTGTAATAAGGAGGTCAGTTAAGCAGTGGCAACAGCAGTAATAGCGGTAACAGCAGTAACAGCGAGATCGCAACAGTCATGGTAGTCCCAGCTACCAAAACTTCCCGAACTACATTGACCTGATTCCTGTTCAGCCCAGGATATGTAGGAGACCTTTGAAGCGAAGGTTCGGTCAAACTTTTCCAAAAAATGCTTCACACGGGGTGCTCGAACAGGCAAAAATCGCTCGTATCCGCTCACTTATCTTTGCACGAAAACTCTTCATGTTTACGCGCAAAGAGGGGCAGCTGTGAGCACGTGATTTTTGCCTTACCTGAGAAGTACCCCCAGAAAAATTCAAAATAAAATAGTTCCGGGTTGGGCATGATTTTTGTGATTTTGGTGTTATTTTTATCTTACATTTGCATTTTTGTGTGTGCGTGTTTATTTGTTTAAATTAGTAAAATACAAAAATATATACATTATGTGTTGCATTTTTTTTTAGTGTTTAATATCAAAATTATACGGTTTACATTTAAGTGATATGTAATTATGTGGGATAATTGTAGTAAAAATTAATTGTGTTATAAGTTAATATGTATATATATATATATATATATATATATATATATATACATATATATATGATACATCATGGAGTCTAGTTGTAAGACATGGGATTCGGATTTGGGCCAAAATCCAATTCAATATGACTTGGCCCAAACCACTGGATCAGCCCACCCTCACCTTTGATCGATCTGAGCCGTTCAGATCATCTGATCCAACGGCCCAGATTGATTAGCATGTATTCAATATATCACACCCCCCCAAGACCTAATTTTCCCCTTCAGAATCCCACCTCTCGTCTCTCAACCTCAGAGACGCCCCAACCCTAGCCGCCGTCAAACCACCGCCCGCCGCCTACCGGAAATCGCCCACGGCGGTTCCGGTAGGCCAAACACTCCCAAATTTGCACCAATTCTTCCCCTCACCTCCCTTTCCTTGAATCCATCCTTCATTTTTCTCGAATCACCTCCAAAACCTTCGAATGTTGGATCGAAGTTTCGTCGGAAAACAAGTTTATGCCACACAGCTTCAAACTCACCCCAAGTGCTCCCATGACCTCCCTCGCACCATAAACACCATTGGTTTGGCTCGAATCAAGCCCGAACCACCCAAACCCCAAATCCGAGCCCCCAAGAACCCTAGCATTCAAATTCAGGGATTTCCGTCAATGGGAGTCTAATAGACTTTAATTGGGATGCTTTCATTTGAAAGCATTCCAATTAGAGTCCTTTCGACTCCAAAAATGCCAACTCAAGTCCGAATTGGCCCTAAATTGGTTCGATCCCAGATTTCCTTTTCTTTCGAGGTAATTCTGCTCGTTTTTGTTTTTCGTTTCTCTCTTCTTTATATATTTGTGTATTTATTTTGATTAAATTTATGGTTGGTTTTACGGATAATCCTTTCATTCTCTTCTTCCCCGAATTAAGACCTTTTTATTTGGTCAATTCGCATGTTTCTGGTTGTTGTTCGAATGTTAGAATGCGTATTCGCATCGATTAATCGAATAATTGTGTTTTGCATTTTGTTTGGTTTGCCGAGACTTGTCGAAATCATCGGTTCGTCGATTGACTGTTATCAATTATGTGTTTTGCAATCGATTAGTCGGATGTTGACGATTAGTTTCATATTGTTCCATGTCGGCCGAGATTGTGCGAATTATTGATTCATCGACTTATTCTTTGTCAATTATACATGTTGCGATCAATTAGTCGAATGTCGTCAAAATAATTCTGTGTTTTCTGTTTGAGCCATGATTTAACTACAACTGTTAGGATTCCATGTTTGTAACGGAGCTTAGACTGTTTTGCTTCAGTTTAAAATGGTTGATTGGATATAGCTGTTGTACCTGTTAGAAAATAGAAAAACCCACAGCTAGGTGCAATGCACATGATACAACTTAGTGGAACCTGCTGTACAGCCAGGTATCCCATTAGCTCTCTGTACTTAGCATTTTAATACTAATAACCCATGCTTAGACAGGATTTAGTGGTAAAAACAGAGAGGGGATGGGCTGGGCAAAGAGAGGGATGGGCAGATGTATTCCCTGATGCTTTTTGGCCCTGATAAGTGGTGGTTTCAGCTATAAAAGGGGAAAAAAAAAAAGAGTGGAGGGGGGTTTTTTGAGAGATCCAGAAGAGAGACTTGAGTGAGAGTAGAGGGGATACAGATTAGAGGCAAGAGAGATTCTGAAACAGGAGCAGTCTGAGAGAGACCAACAGAGGGAGTAAGAGACAGACAGTAGATATAGAGAATACATTGGGAGAACATTTTCAGAGAGAAAAAGCTTCTAAAACAGGAGCTTCATACACGAAAAATACACTGGAGAGAGATACAGATTGGAGAGTTTTCTTTAAGAGGAGAAAAAGAGCCAAAAACCTGAGAAAAGATATTGTTTTCATTGATATTCTTGGGGTGTTTTACTGGTTTGATCTCAGAGAATCTGTTCTGGTTTATTGTTTCATTGATTGCATTTTGAATCTTGAGAGTTGTTTTATTGGTGATACTAGAATTGGTCTAGTTGTCTAGATTCATTCTAAATTGGTTTGGCTTCGATTTCTTTCGGATTTTCTTCCCCTTACTGCTGCATTTTGGTTGAGGTCTATACTGGATTTTGAAAAGGGGAAATAACATTGTTGCATTGCGGTCAAAATCTATTCTTGTCTATAGTTGGATTTCTGAGTCGTCTTGGGTTCAAGCTATTACTACTGCTATTTCTTTGCTACCGCACTGTTGTTCCTTGCTTGTTGACTACCTCTCCTTCACTGTTGTGATTTCCAGGTATTTATTTGATCCACCATGGCTTAGGAGCTAAGGAATTTGTAGCTGAAATTGCAATTGGAAATAGTAGACTGATTTATGGGCTCGAAATGCCTATGTTTTTATTTGCTCATGTACATTTGTTATGTTTTGCCTGTGAATGTATTAGTCTTCATGTTAGGTCGTGTAGTAGAAATACCTAGAACTTGACAGAATGGAACTTTGGATCGTTTGGTATAACTGGCTATATAATAGGACTGGATTGTATTGGCTCTGAACTATCAGTCACGTGAGCATTTGACATTTAGTTATTATAGTTGAAGCATTCCAGTTACTGTAGCATTTAAGATGATGTGCAACATTTAGCTGTGTTATTATAGTTACTAGTGTAATTAGATTTTAAATGGAGTGTTGGAATTAGGCCAAGAGGACAGTGACATATTGTCATTTCTTGTTTAACATTGATTTAGCTAAAAAAAAAAAACTTCAAGCAAACACTTATGTACATTGATACTATATAGTATAGTGTGAATATGGCCTTGAATTAATTAATTAAAAATCCTTAGAAATCAAGGCGTACCGTTCAGCTAATTTCATGATACTTCACAAAGTAGTAATACGTAGTCACTTTAGATTTTTTTTTTATCATTTTACTTTTTCTTAAATACGGGTGTGCATTTCATGCGACCCGAATCCACATCCAACAACGTTAAATAAGAATGTGTCGAGGATCCGGGTGCATTTCATGTGACGTGATCCGAAAACATGTTCTTAAATAACGTTCATTTTCTTAAGTAGAAATAATTTGACAAAAACGGTAATTAATTTTAAAAATGCACAAATAGGATAATATGTATTAAAATCAAGTACTTTAGCAAAATATGACAATTGAGCGACCGTGCTAGAACCACGGAACTCGGGAATGCCTAACACCTTCTCCCGGGTTAACAGAATTCCTTATCCGGATTTCTGGTTCGCGGACTGTTAAACGGAGTCATTCTTTTCCTCGATTCGGGATTCAATCGGTGACTTGGGACACCATAAAACTCCCAAGTGGCGACTCTGAATTAATTAAATAAATCCCGTTTCGATTGTCCTTTAATTGGAAAAACTCTTTGCACCCTTGCGGGTGCGTAAAAAAGAGGTGTGACATCTGTTCTTCCAATTCTATGTTATTTCTTAATGTTTCACTTATTTATACTGTTTATTTCACACTGCTAACCCTTATATTTTATTTAACCTCAGTAGGGCCCTGACCTTCCTCGTCACTACCTGACCGAGGTTAGGCTTGGCCCTTACTGAGTACCCCTGTGGTGTACTCATACCCCTTCCGCGCATGTTTTTCATGTGCAGATCTGGGTACTTTCGCTTAGTCTTATCATCCTTTAGGCGAGGCGCTTTTGTAGAGACTTAAAGGTATATCTTCCTAGTCTACAGACCGATGAGTCCCTTTCTATTCTTGTTTTTAAGTATTAGCCCTTCTGTATTTCTCTTCTTTATTTGACAATCTGGAGTTAGAGCTTTGCAGTACTTCTTAGCTTGTGATTCATGGGTTTTCGGGTCCTGGATTTATGGCTGGGTTTGAGAGTTAAATATGGTGTATGCCGAGCGGCACATTTATACACTAGTTATTTCTTATTTCTATTTAAATTGTTTTACTTCTGCAAATTTTGATTTTTTTCCCGCAATTTAGGCTTACCTAGTCGTAGAGACTAGGTGCCACTAAGATGGTTCACGAAGGGAGAACCGGGGTCGTGACACTTAACTTCATAAAGTTTTAGGATATCGTGCCCTTAACTTCATGACTGCTGTATACACTAGTTATTTCTTATATTTAACTTTTACTGATAAAGTAATAAGACATCATATCCTTAACTTCATGACTACTGTGTAAATATTAAGGACATAGTGTCCTGAATTTTTTATTTTCTTGACTTGCAGGATGGATAATATGTGTTATAGTTGCTTTTAATGGTAGATGGACTGCAGACCATAACTATCTGGATCATAAAACAAAGCTTGTTCTAGTACCCGAGGCAATTCGATTTGAAGATTTTGTCAATCAAGTCTTTGAAGTTATTAAATTGGATAGAGACAAGTTTGAAGCAATGGTATTGATACATACATATATATATATATATATATATATATATATATATATATATATATATATATATATATATATATATATATATCACAACAGCACAGAAAGAAACTCATAGATCTCCCCAAATCACCAACCAGTTCAAGAACAATTTAATCAACCTATCCCTTAGCAATACAACTCGGGGCTAACCAAGCTAACTCAAGTTAAATACGTAGCCATATTGGCCTACCAACGAACTCAATACCAAGAAGCCTAGAGCTGCTCTTTCTACTACTATAACTTATGTCAGAGCCGTACGATACGGTGCTTGGCACCAAATAAATACCAAAATCCACAATCTTACTCGGTGACATGCCCGGCCACGAGAAATGCATCCGAAAAAGTCCCTCAATATCGGAACTGAATCAATGGTAGAAACCTCTGCACTGACATCCACCATGAAGGCCCAATTAAGAAAAGCAATCCTTCCCAACCGTCCGTTGGTCTTGGAATACAAACCACTATGCTAGAACATGATCCTATGCACCTCGCCACACAATATGTGGCATTTTTCCTACATAACCCACAGCACAATAGTCTAGAATAACCCAACTCTGAGACAACCAGTCTACACCTCAATATCATACCCAGAATCTAATATACCAAGCAAAGAATGATCTATTCGGGCTTCAAAATCCCAATAGCCGCTAAAGGTGCGGAATACACACGATCCACAACCACGACATAGACTGTATCTGAGAACTCCTAGTCTCCAACACTTTATAACCCACGAATCATTGTACCTAATCCCAAATTCCACAGCATGAATACATATTACATCTCAAGTACCCAATCATTCCACGAAAGATAGTCTAAAATTTCCCTGTGCCATCAACAAACTCAAATATCCTCAGTCGATCCAATAAGAAAATGCCGCAATACCACCAAAGTATTATCAGTTTACATCACCTTCCCCTTTACCAAACATATACCCTCGTCAAATCACTAGAATAACAATGCTATTTTCCTTAATCATTTGAAGATCGAGTCTTAAATAACCTACAACTGTGCTGCCAAGAATTTAATGACTTTCCATTCTAACTGAATTGAAACCTTACACACCCAAATCCCAATCCTCCACAACATACCGCATATATGATACCACACTAGTAATACATGATAACTCCATCTCCCTCCCTAACCACAAACACCTATGTACTCCATTAGTCAAGAACTCTCCATCAATCCCATCTAGGAGAGAAATCATTACACGTTCCATGCCTCACATACCCATAGAATATATATTCATCTCCAAACCACGGTTAAACCCAACAAAAATATCTCTGCCAATTCCATTCGCACAAGCTAAACAGCCAGGACTGAATCCTTCTATCCAAACCCAGCTGAGCGAGCTACCACAGGTCAAGAGCTTCGCTGCACAATACCTGTAAAAGGCTCATAAGGCCACCAAATACTCTCCCAATGCTTCCCAAAAATATCGCATTCCGGAATACTTTACTTGAAGAACTTCCTGCGAATCTGAATTCACTTCCTTTACTTCCCAAGTACCGACACATAGGATCCCATAATCACATAAAACACCACGAGTCTTGAACTTTTTCAATGAAACACATTCTCTAACCACATACATGTCCTTAAGGCACCTGATTGTTACATGTAGAATCTTGAACACATTAAAACCATTCTCAAGAGTCATCCACAACTGCCAATTACGTGACTTAACGAATAGAACAACTTGTGACTTACTAGCACTCTGACACCGCAGAATATAATCTCATACTAATACAAACAACTATTTTCCTTCTCTATACACTAAGAATTCTTTATCAACAACAACTCAAGACATCCTAGTATTTTCTCACATATACGAAGCACCATATAACCTTTATCAAAATTTTCCTTCACATGTGCCATCCTCGGCTCAATTTCTACAACCAGAACTGATCCGCCAACATACCTCAAATGGAACTAACATAGCACATAACCGTACAATCGGCTAATCAGCAGCAACCTCCCCAACTTGGCTCGAAGCCATCTATCAGTACACACTCAATAGCCCATAATACTTTTCTAATGATGCCATGATACCATAGTGAGATTAAACTCAAATCATGTACAACTTTGTGAAAACACAGATTATCTAGTACTGAAATCCTCTACAACCTCACATTCATCCCCACATTAATTGAGTCCGCTCTCTTATGCGACCCGAATTCTCAGATTTCAACATATACCCTTCACTTACACAAGAGATCTTCTAACATACACATAAGGATCATACCACTCAAGAACACTCCATAAGAGATAACCCCTTGCTTTGCCTCAATTTAGTATTTCAGCACATATTCCACCATCATACACATGACATAGTCAATTTAGTCTTCCTGAGTCTAATCTCATACAACCACACGTATTGCACTTTACTTCCCAACTAGGAGATACAAAAATATTCTTCACGTGCCTATAACTTGGGGATACACAACAGATCACAATAGGAAATGAACAGTTAACAATTCATCTATTATCGAGCAGACTCATTCGTCACTACCAAGATCACATCGATACATCCCACATCACTAACATGCTCATCACATAGATATCCAACCGCCATTACAGCTAATAAGGACAACACCCAACATATAAGTACAAAACATTTGCTCACATAATTAGCACCTCGGTGCTCAAGTCAAAGGCAAATATCCGGCCTCAAGTCCTCTGGACTGGCCTAACATGAACTCACGGAGATTACCTGTAAGGCCCCGTAAAATTTTTGGTGCATAAAACCTAGTAGCTGTGGTGTCATGGTCCGAATAATGTGTTAGGAATGCGTAGAATTCTTCGCGGCGAGCTTGCGAGACGCGGTTCGGACCCTTGGTAGTGATTTAAGTTTCAAAAATGTAGAGAATTAATTTTTCCGAAAAGTGTTCAATTTGCGGTCAAGAATGCGATCGCAAACCTGACATGCGGACCGCATTCTTGCCGCAAAACGTTCCAGAGAGTTGCCCAAAATCGTGTCAAAAGTGCGGTCGATATGCGATCGCATGTCAAATCCGCGGTGCACTTTTGCGACCGCAGAATCAACATGCGGTCCGCATAGTGACCGCATTCCTTAACAGAACCTGCATAAACTTTGAGGCCATTTTGCGGTCACTTTGCGGACCGCATGTGGGTTCTGCGGTCGCATAGTGACCGCATATTTGACCCCGGCCCAGATTTTTGTAACATTTTGACCCGATCTCTTCTTTAATATAACACCTTTCTTCTTCATTTTATCATATCATCTCACCAAAATTAGAGAGAGAAGAGAGGGTTTTTAGAGAGAAGTTCTTCATCTTCAAAGATTGTTCCAACTACTTAATTCCAAGGGATTCTAGGGCAAGGATTCAACTTCCCCAATATTTTCAAGGTAAAAACCCTAACTATTTTCTTTGATTTTCGGTTTTAATTGGGTAAAGAGAGGTTTGCATATAATAGCTTTTGAAAATAAAATTTTTACACTCATGCATGATTTTTGAACTTGATTTCTAGTAAAAAGAAGTGAGTAGAAGTAAGAGTCTTCAAGAACAAGGTTGGCAAGAGTAGGATATCTTGGGTAAGCATAAAGTAGGAAGAAAGATCATCACCAGGTATGTATGGCTAATTTTGATTCTTGTAAAATCGCCCAAAATGTGTGCGAATTGTTTTGGCATGTGTCAAATTGAGAAATTTTACGTAATTGTTTGATTTCCTTGTTGAGCATTTGATTGATGTTGAACTACGTGTGGTGTGGTATGAAATATGAATGGAAAGATAAAAAGGTAATCGAGATTGGTAAAGAATTGGGAACAACCATTGTGATGGCATATTTGGCCTATTGTGGAAGGAATTTGAAACACCTTAATTGTGGTAAATTGTTGAACATGATTATGTGGGCATTTTCGATTTTGGAATACTTGTAACTTGGTTTTGATATTGGCTTGAGAAGAAATTGAGAACATGAACCAATGTGTAAGTGGCTTATTTGAACTTGTTGAAATTGTGTGTAGTACCTTATCTGCTGTTTGAAATTGTTGTGTTTTCAACTGTAAGGCGGGGTCGTGTTGCGCGCCGCAACGTGGTGAAATAAGGTGTGGGTTGGGGTGATAAGGGTGGCCGAGGTAATAAGGGTGGTCGGGGGCAATAAGGATGGAAAGCGATCGAAATCGCTATTGAAAATTGATACATAAATCAATAATGTGAAATTGTGAAAGGAGACAGCAGGAGAGTTTGCAACCTGTGGGGCACTGATTGCCCCTTTGTTTGACTACTTGTGCTTTACGTGATTGATTGGTTAATGTTAAATTGGTTGATCGTAGAAAGTGCTTTGTGTGAGAATTATTTGAAATGAGGAAAATGTGGAAACATGGTTGGCTGGCTTAATTAATTATTGATGTAATTAAATGGCTTGAGTTTACTTGGGACAAAGTTTGTCCATACATGCCAGTACAATTCAAGTGTACTGACGTCCCTTTTGCCGGGGACGCTACATTCGTGTTATGATTGTAGGTGGATCGATAGCAGGCACTTCAGCTCATCGGCAGTAGTATCCTTCTCCTTCCACTGCCCGTTTTTGGTGAGCCCCTTTCTTCCTCGGGGCCTTGTGTGGTTCATGCCACTCGGTTTGGATTTCATTTTGGTTTTGTAAGGTATAGCCGGAGCCTTGTTACCGGCAAGTATTGTATTTCCCTTTTGTATCCTAGAGGCTCTGTAGACATGTAAACTGTGGGACTCCAGTCTTATGTATATATATATGGTGTTATGTCGGGCGTTGTAAAAAAATTAAAATCTTGTTAATGAATCACTCGTATCGTTTTATTTGTTTAATGTGAAATCAATTATGATTAGTAATATATTTGGTTAATGAGAAACAGTCATCACTGGGGTAACGCGTGGGAATGAAAGGCACCCAGGTCCGCTTGACTGGGGCAACCTGGTCAGGCGCCGGTCATGTTCCTCGATTTGGGGCGTGACATTACCTCTCGTCCCTTGATCGGGGAATCACAAGCCATCAAGGCACATATAATACTGAGCGCTCATGTGCGCATACAAACGTGTGGAAGAAATTTTAAGAGTTATATTCCAAGTTGAATCAAGTACACACGATAAGAATTCCAAGAATGAAAAGTTTTCCTAAAGGTTCTGCAGCCTCTAAAGGATAAGTACAGACGTCTACGTACCGATCCGCGAGACTCTACTAAACCTGCTCATGACCCATGAGACGTAGTAACCTAGGCTCTGATACCAACTTGTCACGACCCAATTTCCATACCCGGTCGTGATGGCGCCTCTCGTGAAAACAAGGCCAGCCAACATTGCACATGGAAGGCATGTGAGGAATATATGTACTGAAGCATATACAACAAATATCTTCTGAATGGAATCAAAAAGGTTGCATTGAGTTCTAAGGAGGACAATCTCCTTATGATAAGAGAACACAATCCTAAGCTAGGATAAGGATGTGAGTTTGTATTAGTTAAGAACTCAAATCGAGTAAAGATAAGTATTGGAGTCTCGATCAAACTCCAACTGCTGATCTATTAAATAACTAAGTTGTTCTCTTTTACAGGTAATGCACATAAGCAGAAGTTAGGCATATTTGAGGGAAAAAGGATCAAGTCTGTTTTGCAAGCAATATATGCGAGATACAAATGTGCACGTATAAAGCTACGTGAAATAAGATAGAAGAACAAGTTTCATCATTGTGTTTATTCTAAGCCTAGTTCAATTGTAGTAGATGTTAATATTGTACCCTTCAGATTTCTTAGAAGCAATATTAGGTACTCTGAGAATTCAAGTTAGAGTTAACTTGAAAGTGTAGCAACAGTTGAGGCTTTGTACCACAATGGGATTAGAGTTAATCCTTAGGTTTACAAAGAGTCTTTGTAAATGCAGTTTTTGGCTTAGTGATTTTAGTGGAGTCTGGGAAAATGTTACGGAGTAGTAGGTCATGGTTTCTTCACCTTTTGAGCCAGGTGTTTTCCACGTAAAAATCTCTGTGCACTTTACTTTCAGTATTTATTATTCTGCAAATTGCTGTAGTTAGATCACTTAGAAGAACCAGATTCTTCTAACGTGAAAATTAGATACCACATAAATCACCCCCCTCTTGTGTGGTATTGACATTTAAAACATCAATTGGTATCAGAGCGGGTTATCCTTGAAGAGGTTAACACCTTAAGAAAGATCAACATGAGTGCACCACCTGGGAATTGGGAAGGGCAATCCACTGCCAGGCCTTCTCTCTTCAATGGCCTCTACTATTCCCAGTGGAAAAATAGGAAGAAGGAACAGGTTCAACCAAAAAGGAATAAGGGATCAACTAAAGCTATGGTTGCTGCATGGGGAAAAATATCAGATAAGGACTCAGAAAATGAAGCTAAAGATGAGAAAGCTCTTATGGACATCGGAGAATCAGAAAATGAACATGAGGTAAGTATTCTACACCGTAAAGAAAAGATTAAGTTCTTGTCTAAAGAAAAACTGACTGATTTGCTGATGGACTTCATAGATGAGTCTGAAATAATAAACAATGAGAAAGATGTTTTGTCTAAAGAACGTGTTATCCTAGAAAAGAAATGTAAAAGACTAGAGTCTAGGGCTGATGAGGGTGACAACACAAATACTGAGTTGAAGAACCAGGTTCATCGACTTGAAAACAAGATTCTAGAACTCAGATCTAAAAACATTAAACTGAAATTAGGGACAGGTAAGAAAAAGGTTGATCAATCATCTCTCATCCTAGAAGAAAATCTAGGAAAATGGAAAGATGTACTGTACAAAAAAGATGAGTTGATTAACGTCTTAAAAGAAGATTTAGGAAAGGTAAAGCATAAATTAGACAGAACATGCAAATGGAACAAGGCTTCTGATGCACTCTCCTGGCTGCAAGAACATCATAGTAAGAACAAGAGAGGACTTGGATTTGGGACACAAGCTCCACAATGGGATCCCAAAAAAAGTATCTCACACTTCCTGAGAATAAGATCTGCACACACTGTGGTAAAACTGGCCATTACAAAAATAAATGTAATGTGAGAGAAAAGGCCATTCAAAAGAACAAAGCTTTTGTTAAAGAAAAGCACAAACCGCCTAGTTGGGCAAAAAAAAATTATGATTTATCCTTTTGCCCATAGAAAGGGACCCAAACTAGTTTTGGTACCTAAGACTAACCCATGATTTCTTTTTGCAGGACCAAGTGTAGGGAAGTAGCCATTATGGTACATGGATAGTGGATGCTCAAACCATATGACTGGTAACAAGAACCAGTTCCTTTTACATGAGAACCTAAAAGGAGGTAATGTCTCCTTTGGAAATGGAAAGAAAGGTGAGATCATTGGTGTTGGAAAGGTAGGAAAGACAGACTCTCATTCCATTGAGAATGTCTATTTGATAGATGGCTTAAAATATAGCCTGATAATTGTGTCACAACTGTGACAGAGGTAACCTTGTGGCTTTCACTTCTACAAAATATTTTGTAATTAGCGTGTAAGGCCCCGTAAAATTTTTGTGCATAAAACCTAGTAGCTGTGGTGTCATGGTCCGAATAATGTGTTAGGAATGCGTAGAATCCTTCGCGACGAGCTTGCGAGCCGCAGTTCGGACCCTTGGTAGTGATTTAAGTGTCAAAAATGTAGAGAATAAAGTTTTCCGGAAAAGTGTCAAATATGCGGTCAAGAATGCGACCGCAAACCTGTTATGCGGACCGCATTCTTGCCGCAAAGCTTAACAGAAGCCTCCCAAAAATCATGTTGAAAATGCGGTCGATATGCGATCGCATAGTGAATCTGCGGTGCACTTTGCGACCGCATATCAAGCATGCGGACCGCATTCTGGCCGCATTCCTTAACAGAACCTGTGTAAAATTTGGGGCAATTCTGCGGTCACTATGCGGACCGCATGTTGATTCTGTGGTCGCATAGTGCACCGCATAATTGACCCCGGCCCAGATTTTTGTAACATTTTGACCCGATCTCTTCTTTAATATAACACATTTCTTCTTCATTTTATCATATCATCTTACCAAAATTAGAGAGAGAAGAGAGGGTTTTTAGAGAGATAAATCTTTCATCTTCAAAGATTGTTCCAACCATCTTAGTTCAAAGGATTCTAGGGCAAAGATTCAACTTCCCCAATCTTTTCAAGGTAAAAACCCTAACTATTTTCTTTGATTTTCAGTTTTAAATTGGGTAAAGAGAGGTTTGCATATAATATCTTTTGAAAATAGAATTTTTACACTCATGCATGATTATTGAACTTGATTTCTAGTAAAAAGAAGTGATTAGAAGTAAGAGTCTTCAAGAATAAGGTTGGCAAGAGTAGGATATCTTGGGTAAGCAAAAAGTAGGAAGAAAACTCATCACCAGGTATGTGTGGCTAATTTTGATTCTTGTGAAATCGCCTACATGTGTGAAACTTGTTTGGTTCGTGTTAATTTGACAAATTGTGTGAAATTCTTGATATTGTTGTTGGATATTTCAAAGTTGTTGTTGAACTATGAGTGATGTAATATGGAATATGAACCGAAAGGTAAATGAGAGTTGAATTGGGTAAAGAATAATGAATAATGGTTATGATGGCCTATATGGCACCTTGTGGAAAACAAACGAAACACTTGAGAATTGGTTTATTGTAGAAAGAGATGAAACACTTGAATTGTGGAAATATTGTAATATGGTTGTGATATTGGTTTGAAAAATAATTGAGAACATGAAACAATGTGCAAGTTGCTTATTTGAACTTGTTGAAATTGTGTGTAGTACCTTATCTGCTGTTTGAAATTGTTGTGTTTTAAACTGTAAGGCGGGGTCGTGTTGCGCGCCGCAACGTGAGGAAATAAGGTGTGGGTTGGGGTGATAAGGGTGGCCGAGGTAATAAGGGTGGTCGGGGGTAATAAGGATGGAAAGCGATCGAAATCGCTATTGAAAATTGATATAAAAATCAATAATGTGAAATTGTGAAAGGAGACAGCAGGAGAGTTTGCAACCTGTGGGGCACTAATTGCCCCTTTGTTTGACTACTTGTGTTTTACGTGATTGATTTGTTATTGTTAAATTGGTTGATCGTAGAAAGTGCTTTGTGTTGAGAATTATTTTAAATGAGGAAAATGTGGAAACATGGTTGGCTGGCTTAATTAATTGTTGATATAATTCAATGGCTTGAGTTTACTTGGGACAAAGTTTGTCCATACATGCCAGTACAATTCAAGTGTACTGACGTCCCTTTTGCCGGGGACGCTACATTCGTGTTATGATTGTAGGTGGATCGATAGCAGGCACTTCAGCTCATCGGCAGTAGTATCCTTCTCCTTCCACTGCCCGTTTTGGTGAGCCCCTTTCTTCCTTGGGGCCTTGTGTGGTTCATGCCACTTTTGTTTAGATTTTATTTTGGTTTTGTAAGGTATAGCCGGAGCCTTGTTACCGGCAAGTATTGTATTCCCCTTTTTGTATCCTAGAGGCTCTGTAGACATGTAAACTGTGGGACTCTAGTCTTATGTATATATTACGTTATGTCGGGCGTTGTAAAAAACTGTAAACTTGTTAATGAATCACTCGTATGGTTTTATTTGTTTAATGTGAAATCATTCATGGTTAGTAAGATATTTGGTTAATGAGAAACAATCAACATAGGGGTAACGCGTGGGAATAAAAGGCACCCAGGTCCGCTTGACTGGGGCAACCCGGTCAGGCGTCGGTCATGTTCCCCGATTTGGGGCGTGACAGTTATGGTATCAGAGCCTATGGTTTTTAAAGTGTCCTAGGATGTCTCGGAGCCGTGTCTAGTAGTGCCCTTCTTATAGGTGTGTTGTCGACCACATCATATAAGTAGGGGCTACACGGGCATTTAGGAATTTACCTATTTCTTTGTTAATCTATATCGTGCGGTAAAGTGCAATGTGGAAATATCCGTGTCTAATTCGCGCCTTGTTCCCAAATTTTCAGAATATGGCACCTAAGAAGAAGGCTAGACTCGGCCTTAGGGCCAATGCCGGCCCAAGTGCGGCTATTAATCATGTACCCGATGCTGTGGGAGAGAATGACCCACCAGTCCTGAATTTGCCTGGCCCATCTATTCAAAACCCAAATGTCCCTATTCCAGCTGCAGCAGAGGATGCGACCATTCCTCCTGCCGGTGTTCCTGACTAAGATACAGTTCCCGCTTCGGGCTCTGGTATCTCTAATGAAGATCTTAGGGGAGCCATTCATATGTTAACACAGTTAGTGGCCGCCCAGGCCCAGAGATCCCATGATGCCCCTGCATCCTCCAGCGGACAGGGAGATTCCTTTGGCTCTAGAGTCCACCAGTTCTTGCGATTGGCCCCTCCAGAATTTTCAGGTACCGATCCAGAGGCTGACCCACAGGAATTCCTTGATGAGATATACAAGACCCTCAGAGTGATGAAGGCTACAGATATAGAGGGGGTAGAGTTGGCCTCTTACAGGCTGAAGGGAGCGGCACGTTCATGGTTCGAAATGTGGGAGGATTCTCGTGAGGAAGGAAGCCCTCCGGCCAGATGGGATGAGTTCGTGGATGCATTTATGGACCACTTCTTACCTGCTGAGGCAATGGCGGCCCGTGCCACCGAGTTCGAGGTTCTCAAACGGGGCAGTATGAGTGTTTGGGAGTATCACATGGAGTTCGTAAGGTTGTCCAAGTACGCTCCTCATTTAGTGTCGACCGTGGATGCCCGGGTTCGACGGTTTGTTCAGGGCCTTAGCCCTTTGGTAGTGAATGAGGCCGCCACAGCAGCTTTGCACTCAGATATGAACTATGGGAGGATCGTGGGGTTTGCTCAAGCCACAGAGGCCAGGAAATTGAAGATTCGTGCAGAAAGAGAAAGTAGCAGCAGGGCCCGGTCAATGGGTCGTTCAGGGAGATCACTTCCAGGGAAGGGGTCATCAGGGCCATCGCAGTCATATGCTCAGTCCTCCGCGAGTGCACCGCCATCCGTGCACAGTCATCAGCAGGGCAGTTACTCGAGACTGGTTTAGACAGCAGGAGGTCTCGTTAGTCCGGTCGTCCTAGGGTGAGATCCCAGCAGCAGGGGAGACCTACATGCCCCAAGTGTGGGAGATTTCATACAGAGACTTGCTACCTTGACCTTCCAGTGTGCTTCGGGTGCGGGGTGAGAGGTCACATTCAACGGGACTGCCGTGCACCCCGTCAGGGTATAGGTAGGGGATCTGCTCAGTCATCCAGTTCTTCGGCTGCTACATCATCCGCGCGTACTCCAGCATCAGCAGGGCGTGGTGCAGCTCATGGTAGGGGTGGACCTAGCCGATTCTATGTATTGAGTGGCCGCCAAAATGCCGAGGCTTCTCCAGATGTTGTTACAGGTATCCTGTCTGTTCAGACTATTGATTGCTATGCCCTTATTGATCCAGGGTCCTCCTTGTCTTATGTTACTCCATTCATTGCTTCAAGTTTTGGGATAGAACCCGAACAGCTTCATGAGCCGTTCTCTGTGTCGACTCCAATTGGTGATTCTATTACAACCTCACGAGTCTATAGGAATTGTGTTGTTACGGTGGGTGGTCGTGATACCACAGCAGCCGATCTTATTGAGCTTGGGATGGTAGATTTTGATGTAATTATGGGGATGGATTGGCTCTATTCGTGCTTTGCCAAACTTGATTGTCGAACGAGAGTTATGAGGCTCGAGTTCCCTAACGAGCCAGTTATTGAATGGAGAGGAAATGGTGTGGTGCCAAGGGTAGGTTTATTTCCTACCTTAAGGCTTCGAAGATGATTAAGAAAGGGTGTATCTATCACCTGGTTCGGGTAACGGACACCACCTCGGAGGTGCCTACCCTCGAGTCCGTGCCAATTGTGAATGAATTTCCTGAAGTGTTTCCAGATGAGCTTCCAGGCATTCCGCCGGATAGGGAGATTGACTTTGGGATCGATGTATTGTCGGATACTCAGCCAATATCCATTCCACCATACAGAATGGCGCCAGCAGAGTTAAAGGGAGTTAAAGGAGCAGTTGAGGGATTTATTAGAGAAAGGGTTCATACGACCAAGTGTGTCGCCGTGGGGTGCTCCGGTTCTCTTTTTCAGAAAGAAGGATGGGTCACTTCGAATGTGTATTGATTATCGGCAGCTCAACAAAGTCACCATCAAGAATAAATATCCTTTGCCTTGAGTGGATGATCTATTTGACCAATTGCAGGGGGCGAAGTTCTTCTCAAAGATTGATTTACGGTCTGGGTACCACCAGTTAAAAATCAGGGAGCAGGATATTCCTAAGACCGCCTTCAGAACTCGTTATGGTCACTTCGAGTTTTTGGTCATGTCTTTTGGGCTAACCAATGCCCCAACAGCTTTCATGGACCTTATGAATCGGGTTTTCAAGCCATTCCTAGATTCCTTTGTAATTGTATTCATTGACGACATCCTCATCTACTCTCGGAGCAGTGAAGATCATGCCATTCACCTCAGAGCAACATTGCAGACCCTTCATTAGCATCAATTGTATGCCAAGTTCTCAAAATGTGAGTTTTGGTTGGAGTCCGTAGCCTTTCTAGGGCATGTTATTTCCAGTGAGGGAATTCAGGTGGATCCTCAAAAGATTGCGGCAGTGAAAGATTGGCCTAGACCCACGACCCTGACAGAGATTCGTAGCTTCTTGGGTTTGGCAGGGTACTATCGGAGGTTTGTAGAGGGATTCTCAACCCTTGCTTCCCCATTAACAAAACTGACGCAGAAGGCAGTTAAGTTCCAGTGGTCCGAAGCATGTGAGAAAAGTTTCCAAGAATTGAAGTCAAAATTGACCTCGGCACCGGTATTGGCCTTGCCAGAAGGCACAAAGGGATTTGTGGTTTATTGTGATGCCTGCAGAGTCGGTTTGGGGTGTGTATTGATGCAGCACGGGAAAGTCATATCTTACGCTTCCAGGCAACTCAAGAATCACGAGAAGAATTATCCGACGCATGATTTGGAGCTTGTAGCTGTTGTGTTTGCTTTGAAAATATGGCGGCACTATCTTTATGGAGTTCATGTAGATATGTTTTCAGACCACAAGAGCCTCCAGTATTTGTTCAAGCAGAAAGAACTGAATCTGAGACAGCGGCGGTGGTTAGAACTACTCAAGGACTATGATATGGACATATTGTACCATCCAGGGAAGGCAAATGTGGTAGCCGACGCTCTTAGTCGAAAATCCATGGGTAGTTTGGCTCATTTGGGTGTGGATCATAGACCCCTGGCTCGAGAGGTTTACCAATTAGCCAGTTTGGGGGTTCGTATATCGGCGGCAGACGAGGGGATATCTTGGTGCATAATGGAGCAGAATCATCATTGGTCGCGGAAATCAAGGAAAAACAGTTCATGGATCCAGCATTGGTTCGGGTAAAGGAAGCAGTCATGAATAACAAGACCTCAGCATTTGTACTCAGCGGCGAAGATGGTGTATTGCGGTGTCAAGATAGGCTATGTGTTCCGGATGTGGACGAGCTTCGGGAAAGGGTAATGGCAGAGGCTCATATTTCCAGGTATTCGGTACACCCAAGTTCCACGAAAATGTATCATGACCTTAAGGAGATTTATTGGTGGAACGGTATGAAAAGGGATGTAGCAAGCTTTGTAGCTAAATGTCCGAACTGTCAACAAGTGAAGGCCGAGCATCAACGGCCCGGTGGATTAACTCAACTTATAGAAATACCAAGGTGGAAATGGGAGATGATCAATATGGATTTCGTGGTGGGGTTACCTCGCACTCGGCATAAGTTCGATTCAATATGGGTGATAGTAGATCGACTCACCAAATCAGCTCACTTCCTGCCTGTCAAGTCCACTGATACTGCGGAGCAATATGCAAGATTGTACATCGAGGAGATAGTAAGGCTTCATGGCACTCCACTTTCTATCATCTCAGATCGCGGGGCTCAGTTCACCGCTAACTTTTGGAAGAAGTTTCAGCAAGGTTTGGGAACTCGGGTGAATCTCAGCACAGCTTTCCATCCACAGACCGATGGACAGGCCGAGCGGACCATTCAGACGCTTGAAGATATGTTACGGGCTTGTGTCTTAGATTTTAAAGGTAATTGGGATGAACACTTGCCACTGATAGAATTTGCTTACAATAATAGCTATCATGCTAGCATTCGGATGGCCCCATTTGAGGCATTGTACGGGAGAAGATGTAGGTCGCCAATCGGGTGGTTTGAGGTAGGTGAAGCGAAATTGCTAGGGCCAGATATGGTGTACGAAGCTATGGAAAAGGTCAAGGTTATTCAGGAGAGAATGAAAACAGCACAGAGTCGTCAAAAATCCTATGCGGACGTTCGCCGAAGGGATTTGGAGTTTCAAGTCGATGATTGGGTGTTCTTGAGGGTATCTCCCATGAAGGGAGTCATGCGATTTGGAAAGAAAGGGAAATTGAGTCCTAGGTATGTCGGGCCATATCGGATCGTTCAAAGGATTGGTCAAGTTGCTTATAGGCTAGAATTGCCTCTTGAGATGTCATCAGTGCATCCGGTATTCCATGTGTCCATGTTGAAGAAAGTGATTGGAGATCCATCCACCATCATGCCGGTCGAAGCTATAGAGGTTAATGAAGATTTGTCATATGAAGAAGTTCCAGTTGCCATTCTTGATAGGCAAGTCCGTAAGTTGAGAAATAAGGAAGTTGCCTCTGTTAAAGTATTGTGGCGAAGTCAACAAGTTGAGGAGGCCACATGGGAAGCGGAAAAAGAGATGAAGGAAAAGTACCCCCATTTGTTCGATCAAGCCTAGAAGAAATTAGGTGACCTTTCTACTCCTAGTAACTACCATCTTGTCTAAGTTGTTTCCCTCTTAGTATTAGTAAAGTCTCCTTCATTTTGTAATGAGTTAAATGTGTTGTTGCCTTGGGTCACTTGAACCTTTCTTGATAAATGAAATCCTTATAAAATTCACGTGTTGAATAAATAACTAATAGTAAGTGTAGATTGGTAATGGTTTGTTGAGTGTACATGGTGTTAAAATGGTTAAATAAGGTAAGAATTCATTGAAATGACTAATTTTTGTGCAATTGTAACAATGTGATAGAATATGTGCATTCGTTGAGGTAAGAAAGAGTATACCAGTTGTGGGAAATGTTGTATTTGTGTATTGTTGTTTGGTAATGTGTTTCGGGGGCCCTCTGACAGGTGGATATGTCCATAATACAAAGGAAACCTTAACTCATTTATTTCTAAAATATAAGAGTTAGTCAAAATTTTGATGGTTGCGTATCATGTCTTTCAAAAAAACCAACTCATTCTCAAATCCTCATTCGAGGACGAATGATCTTAAGGGGGGAGGATGTAAGGCCCCGTAAAAATTTTGTGCATAAAACCTAGTAGCTGTGGTGTCATGGTCCGAATAATGTGTTAGGAATGCGTAAAATTCTTCGCGACGAGCTTGCGAGCCGCGGTTCGGACCCTTGGTAGTGATTTAAGTGTCAAAAATGTAGAGAATAAAGTTTTCCAGAAAAGTGTCAAATATGCGGTCAAGAATGCGACCGCAAACCTGTTATGCGGACCGCATTCTTGCCGGAAAGCTTTCCAGAAAGTCTCCCAAAAATCGTGTTGAAAATGCGGTCGACATGCGATCGTATAGTGAATCTGCGATGCACTTTGCGATCGCATATCAAGAATGCGGACCGCATATTGGTCGCATTCTGTAACAGAACTTGTGTAATTTTGAGGCCATTCTGCGGTCACTATGCGGACCGCATGTTGATTCTACGGTCGCAAAGTGCACCACATAATTGACCCGGTCCAGATTTTTGTAACATTTTGACTCGATCTCTTCTTTAATATAACACCTTTCTTCTTCATTTTATCATATCATCTTACCAAAATTAGAGAGAGAAGAGAGGGTTTTTAGAGAGAGAAATCTTTCATCTTCAAAGATTGTTCCAATCATCTTAGTTCAAAGGATTCTAGGGCAAAGATTCAACTTCCCCAATCTTTTCAAGGTAAAAACCCTAGCTATTTTCTTTGATTTTCAGTTTTAAATTGGGTAAAGAGAGGTTTGCATATAATATCTTTTGAAAATAGAATTTTTACACTCATGCATGATTATTGAACTTGATTTCTAGTAAAAGAAGTGAGTAGAAGTAAGAGTCTTCAAGAATAAGGTTGGCAAGAGTAGGATATCTTGGGTAAGCATAAAGTAGGAAGAAAACTCATCACCAGGTATGTGTGGCTAATTTTGATTCTTGTGAAATCGCCTACATGTGTGAAACTTGTTTGGTTCATGTTAATTTGACAAATTGTGTGAAATTCTTGATATTATTGTTGGATATTTCAAAGTTGTTGTTGAACTATGAGTGATGTAATATGGAATATGAACCGAAAGGTAAATGAGAGTTGAATTGGGTAAAGAATAATGAATAATGGTTATGATGGCCTATATGGCACCTTGTGGAAAACAAACGAAACACTTGAGAATTGGTTTATTGTAGAAAGAGATGAAACACTTGAATTGTGGAAATATTGTAACATGGTTGTGATATTGGTTTGAAAAATAATTGAGAACATGAAACAATGTGCAAGTTGCTTATTTGAACTTGTTGAAATTGTGTGTAGTACCTTATCTGCTGTTTGAAATTGTTGTGTTTTAAACTGTAAGGCGGGGTCGTGTTGCGCGCCGCAACGTGAGAAAATAAGGTGTGGGTTGGGGTGATAAGGGTGGCCGAGGTAATAAGGGTGGTCAGGGGTAATAAGGATAGAAAGCGATCGAAATCGCTATTGAAAATTGATATAAAAATCAATAATGTGAAATTGTGAAAGGAGACAGCAGGAGAGTTTGCAACCTGTGGGGCACTGATTGCCCCTTTGTTTGACTACTTGTGCTTTACGTGATTGATTTGTTATTGTTAAATTGGTTGATCGTAGAAAGTGCTTTGTGTTGAGAATTATTTGAAATGAGGAAAATGTGGAAACATGGTTGGCTGGCTTAATTAATTGTTGATGTAATTCAATGGCTTGAGTTTACTTGGGACAAAGTTTGTCCATACATGCCGGTACAATTCAAGTGTACTGACGTCCCTTTTGCCGGGGACGCTACATTCGTGTTATGATTGTAGGTGGATCAGTAGCAGGCACTTCAGCTCATCGGCAGTAGTACTCTCCTTCCATTGCCCGTTTTGGTGAGCCCCTTTCTTCCTCGGGGCCTTGTGTGGTTCATGCCACTCGGTTTGGATTTCATTTTGGTTTTGTAAGGTATAGCCGGAGCCTTGTTACCAGCAAGTATTGTATTCCCCTTTTTGTATCCTAGAGGCTCTGTAGACATGTAAATTGTGGGACTCCAGTCTTATGTATATATTACGTTATGTCGGGCGTTGTAAAAAACTGTAAACTTGTTAATGAATCACTCGTATGGTTTTATTTGTTTAATGTGAAATCATTCATGGTTAGTAAGATATTTGGTTAATGAGAAACAATCAACATAGGGGTAACGCGTGGGAATGAAAGGCACCCAGGTCCGCTTGACTGGGGCAACCCGGTCAGGCGCCGGTCATGTTCCTCGATTTGGGGTGTGATTAGCCTTACTACTAACAAGATTGTTTTGCAAGGAAGGAGAGTTAACAATATTTACATTGTAGATTTGTCAACTCTCTCTGAAAATGAACTCACTTGCTTGAGTGTGGTAATTAATGATCCCCTCCTTTGGCACAAAAGACTCGGCCATGTCAGTCTAAATCAATTAAACAAATTAGTCTCCAAGGACTTGGTGATAGGGTTACCTAATATCAAATTCAAGGAAGACAAGGTTTGTGAGGCATGTGCAAGGAGGAAGCAGGTAAGGTCATCTTTTAAACCTAAAAAAATGGTAATTACTTCCAAGATGTTGAAACTGGTTCATATGGATCTTTGTGGTCCAATGAGAGCCATGAGCAAAAATGGTAAAAGATATGTAATGGTGCTAGTTGATGATTATTCTAGATTTATCTGGGCATTATTTCTAACTTCTAAAGATGAAACATTTGAAATGTTCACTGCTTTTATTAGAAAAACCCTGAAGCAATTAGGAAATCAACCTGCATCTATTAGGTATGATCATGGAACTGAATTTGAAAATGCAAAGTTTGCTGAATTTTGTGATCAAAATGTAATAGATCATAATTTTTCTGCCCCTATGACTCCTCAGCAAAATGGGGTAGTTGAAAGGAAGAATAGGACCCTTGAGGATATGGCAAGGACCATGTTACTTTCTAGTAAACTACCTCATAGCTTGTGGGCAGAGGCTTTAAACATTGTTTGTTATATAATAAACAGATATATGACTAGACCTCTTATAGTGAAAACTCCCTATGAGTTACTTAAAGGGAGAAAACCAAACATATCCCACCTTAGGGCTTTTGGTTGCAAGTGTTATGTGCACAATAATGGCAAAGACTCCCTAGGTAAGTTTGATCCCAGAAGTGATGAGGGAGTATTCTTTGGATATTCTTCACATAGCAAAGCATACAAAGTGTTTAATAAAAGAACTCTATGTGTTGAAGAGAGTGTACATATTGTATTTGACGAATCTAACACTTTTTCTAAGAGACATGAACATGAAGATGAAGCCATTGGCCTGGTGAGGCAATTGACTAAAGCCACAATACAAGTCAAGGTAGCATCAAAGGAAGGAGCAGGTGATGGAACATGTCCTTTCACCCTGGGCAACCTGATAGGGGGAACCAATGTAAATGATCCTGCATCTGAACATGTTCCTCTGCAACATAACAATGAAGGAGAAACTAGCAGAAACCAGATGATCAGGAAATATTACAAGTATCTGAGTCCTCACCCCATTGAGAACATCATCAATTATCCAACATCATGAGTCAAGACAAGATCACAACTGAAGAACCTATGTGCATTTGATGCCTTTTTGTCTCTCATTAATCCTAAAAATGTGAGTGAAGCTCTACAAGATGCAGATTGGGTCAATGCTATGCAAGATGAAATCAATTAGTTTGAAATAAGCCAAGTCTGGAACGTGGTTCCAAAACCTAAATACAGGTCAGTCATTGGGACAAAATGGGTCTTTAGGAACAAACTATATGAAGATGGAACAGTTACAAGAAATATGGCAAGGTTGCTGGTTCAAGGCTATAGTCAAGAGGAAGGCATTGATTATGATGAGACTTTTATTCCAGTTGCTAGACTTGAAGCAATTAGACTCCCCATAGCCTTTGTAGCATATATAGAATTCACTCTTCATCAAATGGATGTCAAAGGTGCCTTCCAAAATGGCTATCTCAAAGAAGAAGTATTTGTAAGACAACCCCCAGGATTCGAAATCAAAGAATGTCCTGATCATGTTTACAAGCTAGATAAGGCTCTTTATGGTCTTAAGTAGGCCCCAAGAGCTTGGTATGAAAGATTGTCAAAATTCCTTCTGGAGCATGGGTACAAAAGAGGTAAAATTGATAGCACTTTATTCCTAAGGGAAAAAGGTAAAGATCTTCTTGTTGTACAAATATATGTTGATGATATAATATTTGGGGCCACTACAAATAAGTTGAGAAAGGAATTTGCAATATTAATGGGTAGTGAATTTGAAATGAGTGTGATGGGTGAACTAAACTTCTTCCTAGGCCTGCAGATAAACAAAGCTCAAATGGAACCATGATTCATCAACAGAAATATACAAAGTAACTAATCAAGAAGTTTAAAATGGAGGACTCTAAAGAAATAGATACTCATATTGCAACTGCCACTAAAATTAGATGTTGATAACCTAGTTCATCAGTTGATCAAAAGTTGTATAGGGGTATGATTGGTTCAATCTTGTATCTTACTACAATGATTGGTTCACTCTTGTATCTTACTGCAAGTAGACCTGACATTGTTTTCAGTGTAGGACTTTATGCACATTTTTAGGCTAATCCAAAAGAGTTTCATTTGACTGTTGTCAAAAGAATATTAAGATACCTGAAAGGGACCACTGAATTATGCCTATGGTATCCTAAAGGTAGTAATTTTGATCTAGTAGGATATGCTGATGCTGACTATGCAGGTTTTCTAGTGGATAGAAAAAGCACTTCAGGTTTGGCTGACTTTCTTGGTTCTTGTCTTGTATCATGGGCTACCAAGAAACAGAATTCAGTAGCCTTATCTACTGCTGAGGCTGAGTATGTAGCTCTGCTTCTTGTTGTGCTCAACTACTGTGGATCAAGCAACAATTAGTAGACTTTGGTATAGAAGTGGAATGCATACCAATATTCTATGATACACTAGTGCTATAAGCATGATAAAGAACTCGGTTCATCACAAAAGGACTAAGCACATAGATGTTAGACACCGCTTCTTAAGAGATAACTTTAAGAACGGGCTAATCTCCATAGAATTCTGTACAACTAATAAACAAATAACTGACATCTTCACTAAAGTTTTAAGTAGAGAAAATTTTGAAAGGAACAGATTAGAGTTAGGGATGATTAAGATCACCTAAAAGGACCAATTCAGAAAGCACAATGAAAAAAAAATTATTTTTTTTTGGTTAGGAATTCTTAATTTGTGTGAATATTAGACTAATTTCTACTTAATCTCATATTATAAATAGTATACTCTTGTGACATGTGTCTATGAAATTCATTAATCTTTTACAGAATTTCTATTTTGTCATTGGAGGCATAATCAAGAGAAGTTTCACTCGAAGAACTTGGTTCATCAAATTATGCTCATGAAAAGTCCAGGTATGTTTCTATTCTTTGCACAGTTAGAAAAATTTAATTATCAATCGTGATCAAGAATCCCAGATATACCAAAAGTCCAAAATTCTATCCGTTGAGCCAACTGAACCAATTTCATTGAAACTAGAAGTCTAAATATAACGGTACCCTTTCCTAAATTCAAGCAATTATATTTAATACCTAAGGAGATCGAAATTCTAATTTGATAAGACCTCTATGTGACTACTGAAAAAGCTGCAATTTCTGAGCAATAATTACCTTCTTTAAAAAAAACCCAAAACACTCCTTAATTATCAATTCTTCAAAATCCCTGATTATCCTCTCTTTCGTCTCTGAAACTCTCCAAAAATTTCCACACCATTAAAATTCCCTTAGGGTTTCAGCAATTTCTCACCATGACAAATCCCTAAGACAACCCTGACACTCCACCACCCGTTTCACCGAACACCTCATCTTCAACACCATCAGTCAAAAATCTAAAACCTAGATTCCGTCGCCAAAAAATGCTTGCAAGAAAAACTGTAGTCACTGGTTCTCTGAGTAAAGCCTTGAATGAAAAACTTCAATCAAGCTAAAAGAAGGCAGGCCCAACAACTCGTTCCAACTCTAGCTCGAAATCTGATGATTACATCTCCACTAGTGAAGGAGATTAACATGGGTCTTCTGAACAGACCAAATCTCAAGAAACTCAAAGGGATGTAGACACTTGTTATGTTTTTTCAGATGTGGTTCAAATAGAGGAAAATCGATTTGTTCTGATAGGGGCTGCTAGAGATGTAGGTGGGAGTGTTTCTGAAAAATTGAAGAAGAAAAAGAAGAAGGGGACTTTAGCCATATGTGGGAGTGGGGAAGAGGGAGCGTCAAAGTCAGGGGGAAGTAGATCAGGTGAGGCGGCTGAGGGATTAATAAATTTGAGCAAACAACAAGATGAACCTGGTTCATCTGATGAAGAGAGTTTGGCTGACTTGTTGAAGAAAGTGGGGGATAGTTATGACCCAAAGAAATGCAAAGCTTCATCACAAAAAACCCATGTTGCATCCAAACCAATCAAGAAAAGCAAACAATCACCACCCAAGTCTACTGCTAGGATTAGAGCTACAAGAAGTAAGGTTAGGGAAAGTGAAGCAGAATTGAAAAGAGCCTTAGAAGAAAGTAATAAAAAAAAGGAAAGAAAAAGGGAAAGAAAAGATAGGTGAAAGCTTGGAGGTTGTGGTTGAAGAAGAAGAACAAGAGATGGAATAGGTCCATCTAGAAGAGAGTCCTACTGCAGAAGTTTCAGCAACAAAATCCAAGGGAACCAGGACTTCTGCCAAAAAGTCCTCCAAGTCAGTGCCTGCTGAACCTATTCTTGCCAAGAGAACAAGGTCATCTGCAAAAGGAAAACAAGTAAAAACTACTGAAGAAGAGGATGAATGGAGTGAGGATGAAGGAGATGAATATGAGAAGGAACAGGACAGACATGCCATGTTTGGCAAGAGAAATTTTTTGAAGGGAAGACTACTCAAGGACCTGGAGGAGCCAGGCATGATAAGGCTTCTAACTGCTTTAGAAGCATAAGGCTGGAAGGACATGGTTTTTCAGATGGATGGAAAATTGGCTAGAAATGAATTTGTTAAGTTCATGGCAAATGGGACAGTGAAAAATGGGATAGTGACTAGCAAAGTGAAAGGTGTCAAGATGAAGTTCAGTGCTGCAGAGCTAGGTAAGATTCTAGGCATTCCTAGTGAGGGATATGATGACTATACAAGGCAGATGTGGCCTTACCTGGATGGATTGCCTACTGATCTTCAGATCACAAGGATTTTTGTGACACCACATCAGATAAAGAGGTACCTGAGGCCATGGCAGTTTAAAAAAGTGAAATGAGGCCAAACCACAAAGTGCTTCTTGAATTTGTCAACAAATATCTTCTACCCAGACAGGAAAGAAGACATATAGCAAATTATAAGGATCTGGCTCTTATGCAATGCCTGAATGAAGGGAAGCAGATCAACTGGTCTGCTTTTATTGTGTAGCTGCTTGAAAGGGTACTCAATGGATCAAAATCTCATGCCATTCCCTATGGATTTATCTTGACAACTTTGCTTGAAAGATTAAATGTTCCCCCGAAAAAGTGGGAAATGACTTCGAGCAAAGAGTATTTTGGTAGCAAAACCCTTCAAGCTTGTGATTATCGGCTCAGTGCAGCTCCAATTGAACCTAGTTCTTCAGCAAAAACTCCAGTGAATAGTAAGGCTAGAGCCTTAGTTCAGGAGGTTGGGGTAAAGGATGCTGAGATAGCAAGGCTTCAGGAAAGAGCTGCTAAATTGGAGGGAGAAAGAAATGGGTTGAGAGCTGAACTTGCAAAGGAAAATGAGAAAAATGAAGGAATTCTCCAACAAATGTTAAACCTTCTACAAACCCAACCCTCTAGCTCTTCTAAGCTTTAGGTATCCTATCCTAGTGTGCACCAGTCTAGACCCCTCAGTGACCCAGTTTGGGATTTTAGATGTTTCTTTCTTTTTGCTCATGGATTGGTAATTCTATTTTTCTTATTGTGGACTGTATTGTAGAAACACCTTGCTAATCAATGAATGCATCTTTTCTTGCTTTTGTTAAATCTTATCTTTATAGGTATTTTTGTTGAGTTGATTTTTGTTTGACTAAAACATGTGTTCACTTGCAGTTGCCTCAGTGTCCATGAGTACTGATTAGATTACTGAGATCACATTAGTTATGCAACTTTTCGATGATGCCAAAAGGGGGAAGATATTGTGCTTAAAATTCATTATGTGAACAAGTGATGTTTATGACCTAACTTAAATCTGGACCTTTATGAAAGTTGAAAATTTTCTAAAAATTTTCTAAGTGTTGATATTTCAGCTAAGGTTTACAGGCTTTCTGATCACTAAAAGTACAGAGCTTGTCATCATAAAAAAGGGGGAATTTTTTGGCCCAAGTTCAGTTGAAGTTTTGAAGATTGACAAATAAACATCAGGGAATGACCTGGTCCATCATGAGAGACACAGTTAGTCATAACCACTTCACATGGAAGGCACGTGATGAATATATGTACTGAAGTGTATGCAACAAATATCTTCTGAATGGAATCAAAAAGGTTGCATTGAGATCTAATGAGGACAAACTCCTTATGATAAGAGAACACAATCCTAAGCTAGGATAATGATGGGAGTTTCTATTAGTTAAGGACTCAAATCGACTAAAGATAAGCATTAGAGTCTCGATCAAACTCCAACTGCTGATCTATTAAATAACTAAGTTGTTCTATTTTATATGTAATGCACATAAGCAGAAGTTAGGAATATTTGAGAGAAAAAAGGATCAAGTCTGTTTTGCAAGTAATATATGTGAGATACAAGTGTGCACGTCTGAAGCTACATGAACTAAGATAGAAGAACCAGTTTCATCATTGTGTTTATTCTAAGTCTAGTTCAATTATAGTAGATTTTAATATTGTACCCTTTAGTTTTCTTAGAAGCAATTATATTAGGTACTTTGAGAATTCAAGTTAGAGTTAACTTAAAAGTGTCACAATAGTTGGGGCTGTGCTCCATACAGGGATTAGAGTTAATCCTTAGGTTTATAAAGAGTCTTTGAAAATGCAGTTTTTGGCTCAGTGTTTTTAGTGGAGTTTAGGAAAATCTTACTGAGTAGTAGGTACTGGTTTTTTCACCTTTTGAGCCAGGTGTTTTTCATGTAAAAATCTCTGTGCACTTTACTTTCAGTATTTATTATTTCGTAAGCTCCTGTAGTTAGATCACTTAGAAAAACTAGGTTCTTCTAATGCGAATATTAGGTACCACACGAATCACCGCCCCTCTTATGTGGTATTAACATTTAAAATATCATGTTGTATCAGCCGAGGGTATTCATGTAGATCAGAAGAAGATTGAGGCAGTCAAAAGCTGGCCTAGACCAGCATCATCTCTGGAGATTTGGAGTTTCTTGGGGTTAACAGGCTACTATCGTTGTTTTGTATAGAGGCTTTCATTTATTGCAGCCCCGATAACTAGGTTGACCCAGAAATGTGCCTAGTTTAGATGGTTAGACGAGCGTGAGGCGAGCTTTCAAAAGCTCAAGACAGCTCTGACTACGACACCGATATTGGTTTTGCCCACAGGTTCAGGCCTTATACAATCCATTGTGATGCTTTCCATATTGGGTTTGGTGCAATATTAATGCAGGATGGAAGATTCATTGCCTATGCTTCGAGGTAGTTGAAGATTCACGAGAAGAATTATTTGGTTCATGATCTAGAGTTGGCAGCCATTGTTCATGCGTTGAAGATTTGGAGGCATTATCTATATGGTGTGACGTGGGAGACATACATTGATCACAAAAGTCTTGAGTACTTATTCAATCAAAAAGAGTTGAATTTGAGGCAGAGAAGGTGGTTGAAGTTGCCGAAAGATTATGATGTTACAATCTTCACCTAGGGAAGGCCAATGTGGTGGTTGATGCTTTGAGTAGGAAGTCTGCCAGCATGGGTAGTCTTGCTTATATTTCAGTCGGCCAGAGACCGTTGTCCTTGGATGTTTAGGCCTTGGCCAATCGATTCGTGAGATTGGGTATTTCTGAGCCTAGTCGAGAGTTGGCTTGCACGGTCGCTCGTTCTTCATTATTGGAGCGTATTTGTGATCGACAGTTTGATGATCCCCATTTGTGTGTCATGAGATAAACGGTGCAGCGTGGTGGTGTCACGAAGGTGAGCTTAGGTAATGATAGTGTCTTGAGATTGCAGGGGCGAGTTTGTGTGCCTAATGTTGATGGGATTCGAGAGGTGATCTTAGCGGAGGCCCATAGTTCCTAGTACTCTATTTATCCGGGTGCTATAAAGATTTATCAGGACTTGCGACAACATTGTTGGTAGCGTAGGATAAAGAAGGATATTGTTGCACACGTGGCTTGTTGTTTGAACTGTCACAGGTTAAGTTTGAGCATCAGAGACCTAGTGGTTTATTTCAGAGGATTGAGCTTCCCGAGTGGAAATGGGAGAGGATCACTATAGACTTTGTTACCGGACTTTCGTTGACCCGGAAGAAGTTTGATGCAGTTTGGGTCATTATTGATAGGCTGACCATGTCAGCACATTTTATTCCTGTGGCAGTCTCTTATTCATCCGAGAGATTTGCTGAGATTTATATCTGGGATTTTGTTTGCCTTCATGGTGTGCCGGTATCTATCATTTCAGACCAGGGTACGCAGTTTACCTTGCGCTTCTGGGGTGCAGTTCAACAAAAGTTGGGCACACTGGTTGAGTTGAGCATAATATTTCATCCTTAGACGGACGGTCATTCCGAGCGGACTATTTAGATTTTGGAGGATATGCTCCAGGCTTATGTTATTGACTTCTGAGGTTCGTGGGATCAGTTCTTGCCTTTAGCGGAGTTGGCTTACAATAATAGCCACCAGTCGAGCATCCAGATGGCTCCTTATGAGGCTTTATATGGTAGGCGGTGTCAGTCTCCGGTTGGATGGTTTGGGCCGGGAGAGGCTCGATTGATAGGTACGGATTTGGTTCAGGAGGCCCCGGACAAGGTTAGAATCATTCAGGACAGACTTCATTCAGCTCAGTCTAGGCAAAAGAGCTATGCATATCGTAAGGTTCGAGACGTAGTTTTCATATTTGGTGAGTGGGTATTGCTCCGTATGCCACCTATGAAGGGAGTCATGAGATTTGGGAAGAAGGGCAAGCTTAGCCCTAGGTTCATTGGCCCGTTTGAGATTCTTGATCGAGTGGTAGAGGTGGCTTACATACTTGCAGTACCGCCTAGCTTATGCATCCTGTTTTTCATGTATCCATGCTTCGGAGGTATCACGAAGATCCAGCCTACGTGTTAGATTTCAGCACTGTCCAGTTGGACAAGGACGTTTCTTATAAGGAGGAGGTGGTAGCTATTCTAGACCAGCTGGTTCGTCAGTTGAGATCCAAGAGTTTTCCTTATGTTCGTGTTCAGTGGAGAGGTCAACCCCTTGAGACATTGACCTGGGAGTCCGAGTCTAATATGCGGAGTCGTTATCCTCATCTATTTCCCGACTCAGGTACTTCTTTCTTTTGTCCATGTGAGGATGAACGGTTGTTTTAGAGGATGAGAATGTGATGATCCAAAGGTTCATCACCTATTTTTCTCTCTCTTTTGTGGTTCCAAGGCCTTGAAAATCTCACTTTTAGCTACCTTGATTTGCATGTGTAGTCCGGGCGAGTAGCCGGAAAGCTTATATGTGAAATTTTGTGAAACTGCTAAATATTTGGTAATAAAAATGAATAAGTTTGACATTGGTCAATATTTTGTGTAAACGGACCTGGACCCGTGATTTGACGGTCCCGGAGGGTCCGTAGGAAAATATGGGACTTGGGCAATGCCCAGAATCGAATTCTGAGGTCCCAAGCCTGAGAAATTAATTTTGAGTAATTTTATTTTTGAAATTTTTAAGGAAAATTGATTAGAACGTGTTGGTATTGGCCCCGTATTTTGGATTCGGTGCCCGGTACAGGTCTTATATGTGTTTTAAGATATTTCTGTGAAGTTTGGTTGAAATTGGACGTCGTTTGACGTGTTTCGGACTTAAAACTCTAAATTTGAAAAATTATGAAGTTTGAAGAAAAACTATTGATTTTTAGATTTTATTCATTGTTTTGATGTTGTTTTGGCGATTTGATCGCACGGTTAAGTTCGCAGGATGTTGTTGAGTTAGTTCATGTGTTTGGATACGAGCTCAAGGGCTCGGGTGTGATTTGGATGTGTTTCGGGTTGGTTTTAGCCTTAGAAACTTTTGCAGGTCTGCTATCTGCTGTTGTCCAGCTATTTGTGTTATGCCTAGTCCACGATCGTATAGTGTTAATCTTCAAGAGGTCCAATTTGTTCAATGCAGTTGTAATTACACTCCCGCGATCACATAATGCTAGCTTGAGAAGCCCTTTATTTTTCCTCTATGCGATTGCATAGACTAGCTTGCGATTGTAGTGACCATTTACCCTTTCTCTATGCGATCACATTGTCTTCTCCGCGATCGCATAGACCAATTTTTGCCCAGTTATAGTTAAATTCCAGAACACTGTAGTCGCGGACCCTTCATAAAAATATCCGAGTTTCTTCGTTTCTAAGGTCCTTAGGCATTCATTGAAGCTTCAAGACCACTTGGGTTAGTAAATCCCAACTCGTTTCCTTCATTTTTCATCATTATTTATTGAATTCCTAAGCTTAAATCATGTAAGTTATTGTAGAAATTAGGGGAACTGGGTAGAACTGGGGCTTTTTACTTTTTCTTGATTTATACCTCATTTTGGGGTCGAATTTGAAAAAATAATTATATATTCGGGCTCGTGGGTGAATGGGGATTTGATTTTGGTCTGAACCTCGTGTTTTGACCAAGCGAGCCCGAGGGCGATTTTGAAAATTTTGGGAAGAAAGCTGGGAAATCTATAATAAGGCATTGGGTTTGATTTGTTTAGCATATATTGATATTATGAAGTTGCTATTGTATAGATTGATTGAGTTGGAGCCGAATTCGAGAGGGAAAGCGATTGTTTTGGATTGATTTGGCCGTGGAAGTTGAGGTAAGTATTTAGGTTAACCCTATCTCGAGGGAATAAGAGTTATTTCTTGTTTGCTACTTGCATATCGATCGACTATGATATATAGGCATGATGACGAGTATCTACACATTGGTGTCTAGCATGACCATGAGTCTTAAATTGCTAAATAGTTATATTCTTAAATGATGCTTATGAGAACTTGATTGAAGGCCCTTAAAACTGAGCAAGTAGTTATTATGACTGAGCATTGGTATTAATTATGTTAAGTAGAAATTAAATAGGTTTGGTTATAGCTGGATCTCCCTTGCCGGGATAGTTGATTTGATATTTTTGTTCCCTTGCCGAAAAACTTATTATATTCTCCTGACCCCTTGCCGGGAAGTTTATTATATTACCTTACTCCCTTGTTGGTGTTTCTTTGTGGTATTGTATTGTAATGGAATGAGATCGAGTGGTAATCCTACCACACATGATATATTAAGATGGCATCGAGTGGTACACCTACCACACATGATATATTAAAATGGGATCGAGTGATACGCCTACCACATAAGATATATTGAGATGGGATCAAGTGGTACATCTACCACACATGATATATTGAAATGGTATTGAGTGGTACGCCTACCACATATGATATATTGAGATGGGATCAAGTAGTACGCCTGCCACATATAATATATTGAGATGGGATCGAGTGTTACGCCAACCACATATGGTATATTGAGATGGGATCGAGTGGTACGCCTACCACACAAGATATAGTTAAATGGGAGCAAGGGTACGCCTACCATGAGTTATATTAAAATAGGAGCGGGTTGCACGCCTGCAACGAGGTGAGTTGAGTATGAGTGTGCCTTGTCTACTCATTATTGTTAGAAGTTAAACTGTAGATGTACTTACCATTATTTCTGATATTTGTTTTTAACTGTTACCCTGAAACGTGCTCCCCTCCCCGGTCCGTTGTACTCGTATATGTATATATTTGCACAGGTTTATATATGTGATGTCCAGTCTAGCCTCGTCACTACTTCGCCGGGATTAGGCTAGACACTTACCAATACATGGGATTGGTTGTGTTGATGCTACACCCTGTGCATTTTTTCACAGGTTCAGGTTTCGAGCAGCAACAACATTAGCACGGGAGCAGTTTTATTTGTATCGTGAGATCCGAGGTAGCCTTACAGGCATCCACAGGCCCGGCGTCTCTCTCTTATTACTGTTGCCTCCTTGTATTCGAGACAAATAGATTTATGTTTCTTTTAGACTTTGTATTTAGTACTTCATAGATGTTCGTGAGTATGTGACTCCAGTTCTTGGGTCGGGATTATGTTGGAATTCAGTATCTTGTTTAGTTATTTAAATTTAAGACTTTCGCTTATTATTATTGACTTTTCATGTTTAAATATTATTATCGAAGGATTGTTAAAATGTTTGTTTATTAAAGGAAAAGTAACTAAATTAGACTTGCCTAGCTTCTACGAGTAGGCGTTATCACAACTCCCAAGGGTGGAAAATCCGGATCGTGACAATTATTGATTCTTTTGTTATACTATAGATGATTGAGAACTTATTGAAGTTGGCAAACAATTCCGATTATTCTAATTTTAGGATGTACACACAATAAGTTTTGCTTCCTATCTTATTAAATATGTTTTTAACACATTTTTTTATTACAAAAAATGAAATATTCCTGTGAATACTTAGAGAATTTAATTCTTTAAAGTGTTTCATTATTTCTAATTTTATGTTGTAGTTACTCAATTAAATATATCTCATAAAAATATTCTTTAACTGCTAGATAATGCAATAAAATTAACAAAATAAATAATTTACATTTATGTTGCAAGGTAAGAGAAGGATATCTTCCTAATAATATTTTGTCCAAAATGTATTTTACTCATATAAATTTTCAACTTCTCAAAATACGACTAATAATACTCTAATTTTTTTGTTATTTGTGTAATTATTAGTATCTATGTAACTTTTTTTAATTTAAATTTAATAGTCTTTGACTTTCTTAATTGGATAAAATTAAGTAATCTTTATTGGTATTATATAAGTAGTATACATTACCTAGATTATTTGCTATAGATAAACTAAATTTATGAACTAAACCAAATGTATTTGATTTATAGGTGATTTGTTTTCTCATAAAAAGAATGATGATATCTACATTTGCTATTAACTTGCTAATTTTTTTATAATTTTATTGATATTTCTTAAATCCCGCGGGTAAATTTCCTAGTGTTAAACTAAAGGCTTACACAGCTGACTCATAGATATATTCGTCTTTCTTCAAAATCACGAAAGTGGAAATATTGCCCAAAAAGTAGAAACCCCTTTTTGTCATAACCAATGTCCCAAAAAAATTACTTACTCACTCCGGTCCAAAATAAGTGATTTTTTAGATGTTGTCACCGTTCAATCGCCGGGAAATTCGACGGAACCATTCAAAAAGCTCATCATTGAGCTGTTTTCACCTTATCTATATACTAAGCTTATTTTTGGTTATCTTCAGGACCGTATCAGTTTTTCTAGGGTTTCATCTCTTCTTCCAAATTTCTGTAAGTAGATTTAACATTTTAAATCTATTTTATCAAGCTTTCCTTTGCAGATTTAATCAAAAAGAGAGTTTTCGGCTGGAAGAGCTTTTCGCTGGTCATTTACTCTCACAGTTGCTTCCTATCCACTTTCTCAATGTGCCGCTGCTCATCGGACACCTGCTCATCCTCCACTGGCGGCCTCCATCGATCTGAAAAGTGTAGTTCTAGAGAGTAGACACGTCTCCCCTTTTGCAAAACAGGGTTTCAAAAGCAGCCAGCAGTGTTACCAACGAATTTTGCCCTTCTGGTACTAGAGGCGGCGGACGAGGCGAGCTTTTGGCATTTGGAAGCGAGGAGCAAAGCTACATCGGCCAAAACGAGTAGGTTTAGTGGCAGTTGACCCGGGCGCATCAAAGCTTACTTTCAGGTTTTTCCACCGGGAGTTGGTACCTCCCGATCTCTTGTTTATTTTGTACGTCTTTTTACGTATTTTAACTAGCATCTTGTGTGTGGTTTACTCTATCGTTATCTAGCAAGCATCCTTTTGCGTAATTCTATTAAAGTTCGTCTCTTTTACCGTAGTCTGTTGGAGGGATAGTGGCCGCGGCGGAGGATGGTACTGTAAGGTCATGTCCTCGGGGGGTGGGGGAGGAGGTGAGCAGGGGGGCATGGAGTGGTCCTGTGGGTAGGGCGGGAGGTTTGGGTGGGGAGAGGTTAAAGGACGCTCGGAGATTGAGGATCGGGTCGTGGAACGTAGGCACACTAACGGGTAAGTCCATTGAGTTGGCAAAGATTCTCCAGAAGAGGAGGGTCAACATAGCATGTGTGCAAGAAACTAGGTGGAAAGGGACGAAGGCGAGGGATGCAGATGAGTTTAAGTTGTGGTACTCTGGGGTTGAGAAGGGTAAGAATGGAGTAGGTATCTTGGTAGATAGGAATCTTAGGGAGTCCGTGGTTGAGGTTAGGCGAGTGGATGATAGGTTAATGTCTATTAAACTGGTTATTGGCGGTAGTGTTCTCAATGTCATTAGCGCTTACGCGCCGCATGCAGGCCTAGCTGAGGAGGTTAAAATGCGTTTTTGGGAGGGCTTGGATGAGTTGGTGAGTAGTATTCCCCAATCCGAGAAGTTAGTTATTGGAGGGGACTTTAATGGTCATATTGGGGCGGAGGCTGGTGGTTACGGTGAGGTGCATGGCGGCTTTGGCTTTGGGGTTAGGAACGGAGGGGCACTTCGCTGCTTGATTTCGCTAGGGCTTCGGAGCTTTTGATCGCGAACTCGTCATTTCAGAAGAGGGAGGAGCATTTGGTTACTTTCAAAAGTTCCACGGCGAGGACTCAGATTGATTACCTCCTCCTCGGAAGGAGCGATAGAGGGTTGTGCAAGGATTGCAAGGTTATTCCGGGAGAGTCCCTTTCAACTCTTCATAGACTCCTAGTGATGGATGTAGGTCTCCGGGTGAAGAGGAAGAGGAGGGGTTCTCGGGGCCGACCGCGGATTAGATGGGGAACTTTGACTAAGGAGAAAGCCCAGGAGCTGGAGAGGAAGCTAGTTGATGGGGGAGCTTGGAGTAGCTCTGGGGAAGCGGACACAATGTGGTCAGTGACGGCGAACTTGGTTAGGGAGGCTGCGCGAGATGTGCTTGGGGTAGCCAAGGGCTATTCAGGCAGGCACCAAGGTGACTGGTGGTGGAATGAGGTAGTCCAAGGAAAAGTGGAGGCGAAGAAGGCGGCGTTTGCTAAGTTGTTAGGGAGCTCAAGCGAAGAAGAAAGGAGAGCGAACAAGGAGAACTACAAGGTGGCGAGGAAGGAAGCGAAACTGGCGGTCACGGAAGCTAAAAATGCAGCGTTTGGGCGCATGTACGAGGAATTGGGGGAGAAAGGCGGGGACAGAAAGTTATTCCGGTTGGCTAAGGTGAGGGAGAGGAAGGCGCGGGATCTAGACCAAGTTAGGGTGCATCAAGGACGAGGATGGTAGGGTTCTGACGGGGGAGTCGCAAGTCAAGCGGAGATGGCGGGAATACTTTCGAGACCTGCTTAACGAAGAGGGGGATCGAGTCTTAGAGCTAGGGGAGCTGGGGCATTCAGAGTGTCCTAGAGACCTCGGGCACTGCAGGCGCATTAAGGAGGAGGAGGTCTTGAGGGCGTTGCGTAGGATGAGTAGGGGTCGAGCGACTGGGCCAGACGAAATTCCGGTGGAGTTTTGGAAATGCATGGGTAGGTCAGGAGTGGAGTGGTTGTCCAAGTTGTTCAATGTGATCTTTAGGACCAAGAGGATGCCGTAGGAGTGGAGATGGAGTACAGTGGTTCCCTTGTACAAAAACAAAGGGGATATCCGGTGTTGCAACAACTATAGGGGTATCAAATTAATAAGTCACACCATGAAGGTCTGGGAGAGGGTGATCGAGGCGAGGGTGAGGGAGATGTCATCTATATCTGTGAACCAGTTTGGTTTCATGCCGGGTCGCTCTACTACAGAAGCTATCCACCTTGTGAGGAGGATGGTGGAACCGTTCAGGGATAAGAGGAAGGACCTGCATATGGTGTTTATCGACTTGGAGAAGGCGTACGATAAGGTCCCTAGAGAGGTTCTGTGGAGATGCTTGGAGGCGAAGAGCGTGCCAGAAGCCTACATCAGAGTGATCAAAGACATGTACGATGGAGCCAAGACTAGGGTTAGGACGGTGGGTGGCGACTCGGACCATTTTCCGGTGGTTATGGGGCTACATCAAGGATCTGCGTTAAGCCCTCTCTTATTTGCCTTGGTAATGGATGCTCTAACTCGCCATATTCGAGGGGATGTGCCATGGTGTATGCTCTTTGCTGACGACATAGTCTTGATAGACGAGACGAGGGCTGGTGTTAATGCGAGGTTGGAGGTCTGGAGACGGACCCTCGAGTCTAAGGGTTTTAAACTAAGCAGGTCTAAGACAGAATATCTAGAATGCAAGTTTAGCGCCGAGTCGAGCGAAGTAGGCTGGGACGTGAAGCTGGGATCTCAGGTCATAGCCAAGAGGGACAGTTTCAGATATCTTGGATCGGTGATTCAAGGGGACGGAGAGATTGACGGGGATGTCACTCACCGTATAGGAGCGGGGTGGTTGAAGTGGAGGCTCGCATCAGGAGTCTTGTGTGACAAGAAAGTTCCACAGAAACTCAAGGGAAAGTTTTATAGAGCGGTGGTTAGACCTGCCATGTTGTATGGGGTGGAGTGCTGGCTCGTGAAGAACTCTCATGTCCAGAGAATGAGAGTTGCGGAGATGAGGATGCTCAGGTGGATGTGCGGGCTCACCGGATTAGATAAGATTAAGAATGAAGTTATTCGGGAGAAGGTGGGGGTGGCCCCAGTGGATGAGAAGATGCGAGAAGCGAGACTCCGGTGGTTTGGGCATGTGCGGAGGAGAAGCCCTGATGCACCGGTGAGGAGTTGTGAGCGACTGGCGGTGGTTGGCGTGAGTCGAGGCAGAGGAGGCCTAAGAGGTATTGGGGTGAGGTGATTAGGCAGGATATGGCTAGAATGGGGATTTCCGAGGACATGACCCTTGATAGGAAAGTTTGGAGGTCTAGTATTAGGGTTGTAGGGTAGGGCCTTCTAGAATTCTTAGTACTTCGGTTAGGGGCTGAGTGGGGTTTGGTAGCGATCTCTATAGTTAATTAATGTATTGTGTTGTGCCTCTTATGGTAGTAACCGATTGGTATTATTGCATGTCATTCTACTTTTGGTTTTATGTTTAGATAATTATTTATTTGATTTATCCCGAATTTACTAACATTGTTTTGTTTGTTGATTTTCTCTCTCTTTTTCTGAGCCGAGGGTCGGCCGGAAACAGCCTCTCTACCCTTTCTGGTAGGGGTAAGGCCTGTGTACGTATTACCCTCCCCAGACCCCACTTTGTGGGAACATACTGGGTAGTTGTTGTTGTTGTTGTTTAAAACATATTAAGAAAGTCACCTTTTAGCATTAATTAACAATAAAATTGACCTTTTTAACCTTACTATCTCACATAAACACCCCTAACACATATTCCAACACTATTTACTCCAAGGACAATGTAAGAAAAATATCATTAAGTTATTCTTGAAATTCGAAAAAATCACTTATTTTGGACCACAAAAAAAAGACCAAAAAATTACTTATTTTGGACCGGAGGGAGTATCCTTCTTTATATCTCTCGTTAATTTTACTCCTAAAAATGATCAGTCATATCTATCAAACGTAGTTGCATTGCATGTCCATATTTTAGGAAGTTCCCTTCCTTGATATTCGTAAAAGTGGCATTAGAATATGTCCAAAGTCGAAATATTTTTGCACTTCTTTCACCTATGGGCTATGAACAAGGGAAAAAGATTTACTAAAGTTGTGTTATACTCCTACTCTAGTTAATGTTCTCTTATTAAAAAGCTGACACTTCTTGTTATCATTTATCATTTCGAATCTTACCATAATGGTAAAAGTTTATGGTAAAAGTGTACCGTAACTTTTTCCATTAAAGAAAGTAAAATTTATCATGTAAGAAACCCGAAACATGGGTATATTATGGAGTAATACTTTTTTGGAGATGTCTTCATGTTGCTAGTCAAGACTTGACGGAACTATGTGAAAGGAAGTTGACAGTTTTACAAATGAAATATAGGTGGAGGCATTATTCGAAACTTATAGGATTAGAGATATTATTCCTTTTAGGCTATTGGCTTCTAAATTAACAATTTATTTATAATTTAATAAATTTTTTGATGACAAATATAATGTTTGGACCAAAACTTATTGAATCTGCAAAGCTAGCTCTGCTCTATCTGAAATTGACATTTTGAATCATAGAAACAAAAAAGATACATACTATATATTGAACAAGGGTTTACTAATACAGTTTTAAGCTATGTTGCGCGGACTCTCCAAAATGCAGCTGCACCCGTGTCGGATCCTTAAAAAAATGCACTACTTTTGGAGGATCCGACACGTATCAGGCCACATTTTTGGAGAGTCCGAGCAACATAGATTTTAAGCTTGTTTCTTGCTCTTTCATTTCCTAGGAATTTTCCTATCCTGTCTCCCACGCCAAATGGAAAACAAAACTTAAGAAAACATATATACTACTATGTAGTACTCCAGACCAATACTAGCTAGGACAACACAAGGTTTTTCCTGTGACCAGTTTTCTAGACTTGAAAAGGACATCAATTATAGCCGAATACTGTTCTCATTTGAAGCAACAAAGAACTAACTAAACTAACCAACTTCGTCCGTTTCAAATTAGATAAGATACTTTGATTTTTTTCCGTTCCAAAATAAATAATACATTTTAAATCTGGAAATAATTCAACTTTAAACTATTTGATTTTACTTACTTATCCTTAATGAGATGCTTTTATTGCCACGCAAATGTCATGGCCTCAAAAACCTTTTACTCCTTAAGTTTCTAAGACTAGAAGTTTTAAAAGTCTTCTTCTTTTTTTAAAAGTCTTCTTCTTTTTTCCAGACCCCACTTTGTGGGAACATACTGGGTAGTTGTAGTCCGTGCCGAGTCAAACTAACTCATATAATAAGAAACGAAGTACAATATAACGTGGATGGGTGATGAATATTTTGGAAGAATTAGACAACAGTGGTTAATTAACCATATTACTGGTATCGTATATAACCAATGAATTTACGCAGCAGTTTTATTGGTAGGGTATGAAGATATAGAAGAAATCAAAGCTTCAATAGTGAATAGAGTGACTTGAATATGTTGCATACTCTTCTAATTAATTAATAAAGGTATATTCACTGAAGGGCACAGCGTTCGCCACAGCCCTGGGTACATAGCGATGGAGACTTGAGAAACCAAGTTCCGTGTGCTGTATCTTTCACTGTGTCCTACATGTTGGTTCCATCATCTGCTCGCCAGATTTTCCATGCAACCATAGGATCAGATGCAGCGACAGAGACGGAGTTAGAATTTGAAATTTAGAAGTTATGAACTTATCATTAAACTCATAGCTCGTTTTAGTTACCAATTTCTTATATAGATCTGAACAAAAGTAATTGTTTCGTCTCAACAAGAGGCGGATCCACCTCTCCACCTATGGGTTCACTTGAACTCAGTAGATTTTGTCCAAACAGTTTAAATGTATTGAAAAATTTGCTAAATATATATAAATATTTGAATGTGAACGTAGTTACTATTGAAAATTTTTGTTGCATGAACTCATGATAAACATTAAATTCGAGATTCGTCTCTAGTCCGAACCGATAGCAAATATTGTAGCTATATCCGCCCTGCTCGGACATCAAGGGCGCGGGCGTCCATACCATATATGTGCAAGTCATGAAAAGGTCTCTATATGAAGATGCACAGATATGAAAGAGTTAGGATAGGAAGAGCGCAAGTTTACATGCAGTCAACTATTTCCCCAACAACTGTGTAAGTTTTAGCGACACTTGTGTCCTACGTACTTGCATGTTTTACTGTGTTGGATGAGATGGGTTGAAGTTGCCGATTTGGATGAATCATTTCAAGAAACCAGAAAATGCAATACGCACAGTCCAACAACTCAATAATATAGGGTGTTGAGAGACAGGAGCCCGAGACAAGTGGTCTCGTTTTCTGTTTCCTTCTTTTCTTTCTACCCATTTACGTGCAACATTATGGGGCAGCTACCAGCTAGGGTTATCATCACTGTCCACTCCAACGGATTCATGCTTTAAATTTAACTTTAAGAGTTCAAAATTTCTTTTGCGATTCATTTAATTTATTGAATTCAGAATCTCTTATTCGTACTTATTCAGAGCTAAAGTTACTAAGTTTGAATGAACTCACTTCTAGCTATGTGCTTTGTCCACTCCTAGCTTCCCTTCACCCTGAAGGATTTCAATTTCAAGGAAGACTTATAAATTTCTCCTTATAAAAGTGACATCTGTTTACAATATCTTCTTGCGATTCAAGTAATATTTCTATGTGATTATACCCAAGTCGTCGTTTGTTTTCCACAAAAACTAGAAAAAAGCTATTTTCTTACACTAATAATGAAGTAGTTATACGTTGCGAGTAGGGTATTAGGTAGATGACTAATGGGCTAATTAGCACCCTTACTCTTTGTTTTTGAACTTAATTGTAACTATGATGCCCCTTTTTTCATGACCATGAAGTATGACCAAGAACTACCACGTTAATTAAATAATAGTACCCAAATTATATTGTGTCATCAACTAATTTTTTCCTGTGAGGAAATAGATGATCGATCCTATTTGTCTTTTGCATGGAGAGATGAACTGTCCAGCCGTAGCAACAATTCTGCGCGTTAGGAGAGAATTTCTATGATTGTTATATGATCTAAGATACTGGCTTCAGCAGAATTCGAAGTGAGCAATAAAATACTCCCTCCGGTCCAAAATAAGTGATTTTTTGACATTTTTTTTGTGGTCTAAAATAAGTGATTTTTTCGGATTTCAAGAATGGCTTAATGATGTTTTTCCTATATTGTCCTTGGAGTAAATAATATTGGAATATGTGTTAGGAGTATTTATGTGAGATAGTAAGGTTAAAATGGTCAATTCTATTGCTAATTAATGCTAAAAAGTGACTTTGTTAATATGTGTAAAAACATTAAAAAAATCGCTTATTTTTTGAAGCGGAGGGAGTATTAGGAAAGAACAACCGAAATTCAAATGAACAGCTAGGATTACTTGAAGTTTTAATGAAGTACGATTTAGCCACGTCAGCTAGTGGTTGTTATAACTAACTACAACAGGGAGAGGAGGAAGTTTTTTCAGCAAAGTAAATCCTCTTTCTCTTTCCTCACTCTCTTCTCCTTCTTCTTCCTAACAGATCTCTTTTCTCTTCGGGTTTTGCAGCTATGGAGGCTAGTTAGAAATAGTTATTTTCCTTCAGTTATAATAGATAGTTTTCCTTTAATTCAATATATCAGAAAATTATCCCAAAAGTAGTACACTCTATGAGTTACTCACTTACCTGACTTTCTTTCTCTAAAAGACTTTTTCTCTGTAACGACTCTCTACTGCTCTGTCTAGCGCATAGGGGACATGCTCCACCTCATGGAGCCGCTGGGAGGCACCCCTCCCGCGCGTACAACAGCCCCAACGCTCCTAGAGGGCCAGATGGAGAAGAAGGAAGGAAACAAGGATGAAAGAGAAATAATTGATCTGGCGGATTCCAACAACATTGGCACTGGAAAAATACAGCAAGAGGAGGGTCTTGACTCTATTAAGACCAGTGAAGATAAGGTCGTGAAAAATAGTAAAAAGAAAATAAAAATGAAGAAAAGCAAAAAGATGTCGAAGAAGAAGAGCAAAGTCAAGTTCAAATATGCCCAGAATAATAACAAGAAAATTTTAGTTTCTATGTCAACAAGTAAGCAAAATGACCAATCCTTAGCAGAAATCAGAGAAACAATACAAGCATATAAAAATACAAAAGCGACGGAGGTGCAAGAGAAGGAAGAACAGATTATTAATACAAAAAATGGTGTAGATCGACAACAAAACAAGAGGGCAGCCAGTAAACAAATAGATGTTTGTAAAAAGACTACTGATGGATTGAAATAGTGAGGAGTGAAGAAGGTCGGGCTGGCAGGCAAGGCAGTCTGTTACAAAGGGACTCCAATAGTTCTATTGTTCCTTCAATAATAAGAAATTATCCAGGGATAAACTTGGTTGTTGACCTTAATTGCAAAGAAGGGGTATTACATGCCAATGAGGGCAATAAAAGTATAATAGACACGAGTTATAGCAGGGGCAGTGATACTGACAAGGAAGACACTGAAGAAGTTTCAGAAAGTCAAGACATCTAGAATCCTAATCCTAACAGAAGAGGGAGAAGTGATACTCGAAAGAGTTGGAAAAGCAAAAGAAGCAGAAATCAGCCTTCTCAGAAGAGGATACGAAAAGAAGATAACCCCCCTAATATTTCCCATGATTAATGCAATCTTTTGGAATATAAGGGGTGTAAGATCCAAAAAATCCATTGACGGGCTTAAAAAACTCATTGACATCAACAACAGTCAGTTTGTGGTGATCTTTGAACCTTTTATATCAAAAGAGAAAATAGATGGCTACAGAAGTGTCACGACCCCGAATCCGGTCGTGATGGCGCCCAGCACATTGCTAAGCCAGCCTGACCAATCAATATAAACAACGGAGCTAGAAGCTCTCTTTAGCCCATTTAAGCATATTAATTCACGAAGCAACAACTATACATATAACGAAAACGGGGAACCAAGTCCCATAATACTTCAACTCCCATAGACCAAGGGTCAAGAGTCATGAGCCTCTACTGAACGTAAGTGTATAAAGGTTTACAAAAATACCAAGTGCGGAAAGAAATGTCAATACAAAATCAAAAGACAGTAGGAAGGAATATCGGGTCCTGCGGACTCTGCAGCTACCTCGTATATCCCACAGATGTCGCCTCGCACAACTACTGGATCACTGCTGAGAGGTATCTGGATCTGCACACAAGGTGCAGGGAGTAAAATGAGTACTACCAGACTCAGTGGTAATAAACAGGGGTAAGACAACGCAGATAAGAAATCCGCAATAGAGCACTATGTAAAGCTGTAGTCAAATACCCTGTCACAGAATCAATATCAACTGTACCTGTACCATCAAGTACCAGCAAAACAGTTTAACAGCTAGCAGATGTAGCTAAATGCAATGCAATGCATGATATGACCGCTACGGCGCGTAGCCCGACTCCAATTTTGGGTACCCGTGCTCACTGTGGGGGTTCAAACTCCGTAGGGGCTCCTACAGCCCAAGCACATCTCATAGAGATATTCCTGCGGCGTGCGATCCGATCCGACATATATCTCACTGCGGCGCGCGGCCGATCCACTACTAGTCGGCTAATATGCGGATACGAGCCTCGCGAGCTCAAAAGTAGTTTTTGAAAACTCTTTTATCATTTTTCGATTGGAAAACAAGTAATATCAAGTTCCGGAGATTGGAATTAGCATAATAACAGAAATAGCTGCGGACTAGTAGTAAACTAGCATGTCTATATGATAAGACAATGATAACGATCCTCGCGGGATCCAATAACTGGCTCACGGCCCACAAGTATACTCAACCGCCCAAGAAGGGGGTTCAACGGCTCGAGAATAGCCAATAATACAGTATCAACAGGTCGGACTAATCTATAGTCTCCAGTTCATGATCGACCCCGCACTCTCAAGAGTGTGCGTGTCTCGCCGCTATACAGCGTCACAAAGTGGTATACCGGGGTTTCGAACCCGCTGGTCATCACCCACATCTATTACTCACCTCGATACGGCGCGACGACTACTCCGCAATGCCCTTGCCACGAGAATCAAGCTCCGCACGCGTAGAATCTGATCAAATACAGTAGAAACACAACAAATTAGGCCAATGGAACGACACCGAATCAATACAACTCAATTTACATCAAAATTCCCAAAGTTGTCAAAACCCGACTTTCGGTACACTTCTCGAAAAACTACAAAAGTCACATATTCGGAACCCTCATCTCAATACGAGTCTAAGCATATCAATTTTACCAAATTCGGACTCCATTTGCCCATTCAAAACCTTGATTTTCTAAAGTTCAAGCCTAGGGCTAAATCCTCCATAAATTACCCCAAATTCCTCCATTTTCATGATATAATTGCATAATATTACCAATACTAATCATAGTTTAAGTCCATAGTTGATTACCTGATGATTTCCCTCGAATTTCTCTTCAAAATCGCCCAAATCGCCTCCTTAAGCCGAGACCCAATGTGTGAAATATTTCTGAAATTTTCTAACTTCTGATACAATTAATTCACTGCGATTTTCGCTTCTACGGACCATTTTCCGCCCTTGCGGAACCGCTTCTGCGACCAGTTGGTCGCTTCTGCGAACCCAGGCCTATTTGCCCATTTCCGCTCCTGCGATACACGGACCGCTCCTGCGGGTCCGCTTCTACGGAAATTCTTCCGCCCTTGCGGTCCTTTCCGCCTCTGCGATCAAGAGTCCGCTCCTGCGGACTCGCCTATGCGATCCCCAATCCGCTTCTGCGGTCTTCTCCATCAAGCCTCCAGACCGCTTCTGCGATATCCCTCTCGCACCAGCGAAGCCGCCCCTGCGAGCCAAGCTCCGCTTCAGCGGTCTCCTCCGCGCTTCTGCGCTCCAGTATCCGCTTCTGCGGACTCGCTCCTGCGCCCCCATTTCCGCAGGAGCGAAAACAACAGAACCAGAACCCCCAAACCTGCAATTTTCCACATTTTCTCCCGTTTAACCATCCGAAAACACCCCGAGGCCCCCGGGACCCCAACGAAAACCACCAACATTCCCCAAAACACGATACGAACTTGTTCCAATCATAAAAACACCATCCTAAACATTAAAATCACCAATTACACACGGATTCAAGCCTAAATTCCTTCAAAACTTCCGAATTGCACATTCCATCAAAAACCCGACTAAACGACGTCCGAATGACCTGAAATTTTGCAGGAACATCCAAAATCACCTAACGGAGCTACTGCAACTGTCGGAATTCCATTCCGACCCCCGGATCAAAATCTCACCTACCGTTCGGATTTCGCCAAAATTCAATCTTAGCCAATTCAAGCCTATTTCTACACCGGGCCTCCAAATTAATTTCCGATCACTCCCCTAAGTCACAAATCACCTCCCGGAACTAACCGAATCATCAGAATCCGATTCCGAGCCCTCTAACCAAATAGTCAACTCCGGGTTGACTTTCCTTATTCAAGTTTCCTTCACAAAGGCTATATGCCTCATTTTCGATCCAATTCACTCCTAACTCACCCGATAGACTTTAACACTGATATAAAAGCATAAAACATACAATTTCGACATAACGGGGTGGTAATTCCCGTGACGACGGGCCGGGTCATCACATTCTCCCCCTCTTAAGCAAACGCTCGTCCTCGTGCGGGTCAAGAAACATACCTGAAGTCTACCAAATAGCCGAATGACCTTACCAAGCATATATTCGGGCGATCATACGTCACCCTATCTCACATAAGTCCGAAAACATCATATAGCTGAAATCTCACAGACCATCCGAACCATAAACCACATTGCACTTTCCGAAATCATATACCAATTGCTAATCCCATGTCTATATTCACGATACACTAGAATCCACCGCAATAAACCACACTCACCACTCCGGGTGAGATCATATGATGTATCAAACAACCCAATCGCTCGAACAATAGTCTCTAATCACAATAATTTCTCACGATAACCAAATACCAACTGAAAAACCTTTTTCATTAGATAGAGTCTTGTTCCAACACCTTCATATCATGCCCACGGTAACCGAACACGCGATATATCGAACCCATCTCTCAGGTCAACCATTCATGAATCCATTTCACTTTTAACCGATACCACAACAGATTTCGGACCCAAATCTCGGTATTACCTTTCTAACCAGCTGAAATCACATATACTCACATTCCTTATTGGCTCCAACGACCATTTCGATTATGACACACCGCACTGGTGATATGACACCTCAACACCGGCCTAAGCCACGATGAGCACAACACAGGCTCCAATAGAGACATCCGAACATACTCAAATCATGACAACTGTCTTCAACAAGAGAGCTGTAATTCAATTCCTCCGTGCCATCATAACATAGAACTGAGATCGCGTCTCACATTATAGAAATAGAGTACATGACTCCTTCTCGAAAGGTCATAACATCACGTGGCCTTGCCACGATTCATGATTCTATCCAAACATTATTACTCATGAAGCACCCCAATTTACCAAGCTCAAACGATCAGCCACACACATATTTAGGTCTGAACCCAAGCAATCAACCTCATCCACGGTGAAACAATTAACGTATGCTATCAAATCCTGAAAGAACACAACCGACGCGCCATTCGCCAAACGATACTCAATACAGACTCTTCCTCAAAAGCCAGGAGGTATTGTATACCAGGTAACATATAACTAACTATATTTTCACAATATTCTGTTGCGGCGTGCAACCCGCTCCAATGACATACCCGTGGCGGCGTGCCACCCGATCTAGATACCATACCTGTGGCGGAGTGCCACCCGATCCAAGTAACCCTCGCCAAATAAATACGCGTCGAGTCAAGTTGCTCATCATAATAAATATATATAGCCTCAAGTTTGGCCACAAGGAACGTATCCGACAAAGTTCCTCAATACCAGAACTAATCAATGGTAGATACTTCTACACTAACATCCGCTACTAAGGTCCAACTGACAAAGCAATGCCTACCAGCCGTCCGCTGGTCCTGGGTACAACTACTCTGTTGGAGCATACTCCGATGCTCTCTGCTACGCAATTTGTGCCATTTTCCGACATAGTCCATATCACATTTGTCTAGACGACCTGGCTTATGTCAACCAGTCTGAAATAAGGTATCATAACCCAAATTCATCATATCAAGCTAAGAGAGAGCCACTAGGGCTTCCGATTTCCAATAATCATAAAACGGTGCCGATACACACGATATACAACTACCGCATAGGCAGACTAACGAGAACTTCAAGTCTCCTACACATATATATCACATGAATCACCATGCCTGATTCCGTACTTCATCGTACAAATACATAACGCACATCATGCGTCCATTCATATCACAAAATCCATTCAGAAATTTCCTTATGCCATTTACAACTCAATCATCAATGTCAATCTAACAAGAGGATACCACCACACCACTAAATATTATCCGTTTATATTACCTGGCCCTTTTTGGACCATATTCCCTGCAAATTACTAGAATAGCAGTACCATTTTCTTAAATCATCAGAAAGATCGATTCTTAAATCACCTGCAACTGTCCGCGCTGCTCAATAATTTTATTGACTTACCATATATTATGAATTGGTCTCAAAACCTTGAATATTCCATTATCAACTTTCCATAACACATTGTGTATACCATATTACACTAAGACAACATGGAAACTCATATCCCTTTCCTCCGCCTCAACATCGGCGCACTCCACTAGTCAAGGACTTTCATGATCCCATATAGAAGAAAACTCATTACACATTCCACGCTTCGCATACCAACAGGAAAAATACCTCAACTCATGTTACCACACGAGACTCATACACAAGACCACACAGTCTAAGGCCCATAGGCCACTGAATACTCTCTCAATGTTTCCCAGAAGTGCCACATTCTACCACACTTTATTTTGAAGAACTTCCTGCAATTCTTTTAAATTTGTTATCATTACTTCCCAATACGGATACAAAAAATTCCATCATTCACATGATATAACACAAGCCTTGATCTTTTCTAACGAAACCACCGCCTTTAGCTACATACACAATTCTTAGGGCACCTGACTGTTACAAGCATAATCTTGAACACTGCAAACCATTCTTGGGCGTCATTCACCCTCATTCAATTATAATTCAACTGTCTTATTGAACAGAACCACTCGTGTCTTGTTAGAATTCTGACATCGCAGGACATGATTACATACAGATACAATTAGCTACCTGTCTTTTCTATACGCTGCACATTCTTTACCAACAACAGTTCAAAACACCCTAGTATTTCCTCAGATCTACGAAGCACCATAACCTTTATCAAAATTTTCCAACATACCTAGAGACAGAGCCAACACAGCACACGATAGTGCAATCAGTTAATCAATAACAACCTCCCCAACTTAGCTCGGAGTCATACATCAAAGCACTGTTAGCCACTCATAGCCTTCTTACTCAAATGATGCAACAAAGTTCTAGTTAGATTAAACTCAAGTCATTTACAAGCTTCGGCGGAGGTTCGATTCATCAGAAATATTAATTCTTTTGCAATTCTTGCATTCATTCACACACAACAGTTACGCCCACTCTTTAGGTGACAAAAGGCTTTTCTAAGTCCCAAATTTTCCAAAAAAAATCCGGCAGAGTTTCCTTTGTAAATTGGCCTATCCACCTGCCAGAGAATCACCAAACCATTCTAACAATACACCCACAACTCAACAAGATATCACAATGTATTTCAACAACATTAAATCTCAATACTATACGAATCATATTATCACAATTTATACTTGAACTTGCGCTGTACCTGCTCGAATCATAACACATATCAAATACCTTTCCAATTACACATGAGGATCAACCCTCCTACTTCTTCTCAATTTAGCATTTCATCACAATACCTTCCACCAGGATACACATAGCAAAATCACTTTAGTCTTCCCGAGTTTAAACTTGTTCCACTACACATAAGGCATTTTACCTTCCCATTACGAGATATGATAAATATTTACCACGCCCATAGCTCAGGGCTACACAACAGTTTAGATAAGAGTCGAACAATTTATAGCTCATCCATTAGTAAGCCTCCCTAATACTCTACAGATCGGCACGAGGCCCCAAACATGGCTACTAGCCCAAGTACATAGATATAAGCCCAGTCTCAGTCACTTTACACAGTAATTTATCAATTGGGAAGGATCAAGTCCAAATCCCCAGTCACAATACCACCACGCTTGTCACATGACGCATATTCCATCTCAGCACAGCACTGTATAGTGCAAAAATACGGGATTTCAAACCCTCAGTACATTATCTATTGCCACCACTCACAAAATCAGCACCTCAATGCTCAAGTCATAAACAAGGTCCAGCCTCAAGTCATCCTGACTGGCCCAACATGAACTCACCGAGATTATCTCGCCCCTCGTTCGAGGAAATCACAAGCCATAAGGCAATCACATTACTGAGCGCTCGATGCGTACACGGACGTGTGGAAGGAATTTCAAAAATTATATCTCAAAAGCTGAATCAAGTGCGCACGGTAAGAATTCCAAGAAATGTGAAGTGTTTCCTAAAGGTTCGCGACCTCCCGAGGATAAGTACGGGCGTCCCGTACCGATCCACAAACTCTACTAACCGGCTCGAGACTCGCGAGGCCTAGTAAACCTGAGGCTTTGATACCAACTTGTCACGACCCCGAATCCGGTCGTGATGGCGCCCGACACATTGCTAAGCCAGCCCGACCAATCAATATAAACAACGGAGCTGAAGCTCTCTTTAGCCCGTTTAAGCATATTAATTCACGAAGCAACAACTATACATATAACTAAAACGGGGAACCAAGTCCCATAATACTTCAACTCCCATAGACCAAAGGTCAAGAGTCATGAGCCTCTACCTGAACGTAAGTGTATAAAGGTTTACAAAAATACCAAGTGCGGAAAGAAATGTCAATACAAAATCAAAAGACGGTAGGAAGGAATATCGGGTCCTGCGGACTCTGCAGCTACCTCGTATATCCCACGGATGTCGCCTCGCACAGCTACCGGATCACTGCTGAGAGGTACCTAGATCTGCATACAAGGTGCAGGGAGTAAAATGAGTACTGCCACACTCAGTGGTAATAAACAGGGGTAAGACAGTGCAGATAAGAAATCCGCAATAAAGCACTATGTAAATCTGTAATTAAATACCCTGTCACGGAATCAATATCAATTGTATATGTACAACCAAGTACCAATAAATAGCATAACAACTAGCAGATGTAGCTAAATGCAATGCAATGCATGATATGACCGCTACGGCGCGTAGCTCGACTCCAATTTTGGGTACCCGTGCTCACTGTGGGGGTTCAGACTCCGGAGGGGCTCCTACAGCCCAAGCACATCTCATAGAGATATTCCTGCGGCGTGCAGTCCGATCCAACATATATCTCGCTGCGGCGCGCAGCCCGATCCACTACTAGTCAGCTAATATGCAGATACAGCCTCGCAGGCTCAAAAGTAGTTTTTGAAAACTCTTTTTATCATTTTTCGGTTGGAAAATAGTAATATCAAGTTCCGGAGATTGGAATTAGCATAATAACAGAAATAGCTGTGGACTAGTAGTAAACTAGCATGTCTATATGATAAGACAATGATAACGATCCTCGCGGGATCCAATAATTGGCTCACGGCCCACAAGTATACTCAACCGCCCAAGAAGGGGGTTCAACGGCTCGAGAATAGCCAATAATACAGTATCGACAGGTCGGACTAATATATAGTCTCCAGTTCATGATCGACCCCGCACTCTCAAGAGTGTGCGTGTCTCGCCGCTATACAGCGTCACAAAGTGGTATACCGGGGTTTCGAACCCGCTGGTCATCACCCACATCTATTACTCACCTCGATACGGCGCGACGACTACTCCGCAATGCCCTTGCCACGAGAATCAAGCTCCGCACGCGTAGAATCTGATCAAATACAGTAGAAACACAACAAATTAAGCCAATGGAACGACACCCAATCAATACAACTCAATTTACATCAAAATTCCCAAAGTTGTCAAAACCCGACCTTTCGGTACACTTCTCGAAAAACTACAAAAGTCACATATTCGGAACCCTCATCTCAATACGAGTCTAAGCATATCAATTTTACCAAATTCGGACTCCATTTGCCCATTCAAAACCTTGATTTTCTAAAGTTCAAGCCTAGGGCTAAATCCTCCATAAATTACCCCAAATTCCTCCATTTTCATGATATAATTGCATAATATTACCAATACTAATCATAGTATAAGTCCATAGTTGATTACCTGATGATTTCCCTTGAGTTTCTCTTCAAAATCGCCCAAATCGCCTCTAAAGCCGAGACCCAAATGTGTGAAGTGTTTCTGAAATTTTTTAACTTCTAATACAATTAATTCACTGCGATTTTCACTTCTGCGGACCATTTTCCGCCCCTGCGGAACCGCTTCTGCGACCAATTGGTCGCTTCTGCGAACCCAGGCCTATTTGGCCAATCCCGCTCATGCGATCCATGGACCGCCCCTGCGCGTCCGCTTCTGCGGAATTTCTCTCGCTCCTGCGGTTTTCCCGCTTCTGCGACTAGGCGTCCGCCTCTGCGGACTCGCCTAAGCGGCTACCCTTCCGCTTCTGCGGTCCTTCACCTCATGGCCCTGGGCCGCTTCTGCGGCTCGCCTTCCGCTCCAGCGGTGCCTCCCCTGCGGGCCCAGCTCCGCTTCCGCGATCAACAGCGCTTCTGCGCTAAGGGTGTAATGTGGGCCGGTCCCGGACCGGGACCGGACCGGGACCGCGGGCCTGGCGGTCCCAACGGTCTTGGTGGGCCGGTCCTGCCGAGCCGGTCTTCAACCGGTCCTAAAGCCCGTGATGGGCCGGTCCTTACGCTTAGGACCGCGAGACCGGGACCGCGAAGACCGGGACCGGGTAGCGGTCCTGGGCCGGTCTTCGCGGGCCTGGCGGGCCCCAACCGGTCCCAACGGTAAAATTAAATTTTTTTTTTTTTTTTTTTTTTAAAAATGGCCCAACGGCCAGATTTAAAAACTAGCCGTTGGAGGTCAAAAATAGCCGTTTTTGGCTATCAAAATTTAGCCAAATGGTCCCCAAACTTTAATATAACCCCAAACTTTATATAATTACACTTTTTCCCAATTCTCAACTATAAATACCCCTCATTATTTCATTTTAACTCACCAATTCATCAATCTATCTTAATCTCTCTCAATCTCTCTCAATTGCTTATATTATTATTCCAATTTTGTGAAATTTTGTGAAGTTGGTGAATTGAAGTATTCAAGTCTTCAAGTCTTCAACAATTTGCAATTTTGAATTTTGAAGAAGTTGTTCGTCAATTCGGTAAAGTCGTTCCAACTCTTAATTTTTAAGAATATATTTTGTGTTATTTTGTTTGCATAAATATAAATAAAATGGCATTTTCATTGAAAAAAATGTTTAGTGCTAAGGGAAAAGCTAAAATGGGTGAAAGTAGTCGTCAACCAACTAACCTTCCCCCGGTTCCCCGACCTACCCGTCCTAGTGGTCCAATTATTCTTGATAGTGATAATCCCTGTTTTCAATTTAGCGATACTTGAATTTTGTCATAATATTTCACGAGAAGATCAACTAGATAATGAAATTATGACTGCTCTTTATCCTAATTTACAACATCGTAGGCAATTGGATTTTGATGAAACCCAAGAGGATTTTGATGAAACTCAACATGATGTAGATGAAACCCAAGAGGATTTAGATGACACACCTACTAGTCCGGCTAATAACCCAACTGAACCACAACACCCACCCGTACAAACACCAACTTTTAATAGACAACCTTCTAAACGCCAAGAAACCTCATTAGTTTGGCAATTTTTTACTCAACTAAGAGATCAAAATAAGGCTCAATGTAAAAATTGTAAGAAATTGTTGGTTCATGAATATATGCGTAGTGGCACAGGTACTTTGACTAGACACATAAGAACACACCCTACTGAAAAAGCTAAATATGACAGATTAAAAGCACAGCTAGAGGGGACAAGTGTAGAAAAAACGGGTAACGCTAGTACAAGTTCTAATCTAGTTCAACCTGGAATAAATACGTCATCGGAGGTATATTATATTACGATCCAAACAAAGATAGGGAAGAATTAGCAAAGATGGTTACCGTTATGTGTTTACCGTATACTTTTCCTTCTAATCCTAATTTTGTGCATTATATTAGAAAAGTTTTTAATCCTACTTATAAAGGTTGGCCTCGTGCAACGGTTAAGGCCGATATATATAAATTTAAACATGAATACGAACAATATTTGCGGTATTTATTTAGTTCATATAACTAATAGAATTTTTATTACCACCGATATTGGTAGAAGTAATAATGATTGTGACTACCTAATTGTTACCTAGTCACTGGATTGACGAGGAGTGGATAATGCAAAAACGCATTCTTGCGTATAGAATAATTAACTCCCGTCACACTGGTAAGTTTATCGCTAACACTGTTGGTGATATTTGTAGATATTTTTGCATTAATGATAAAATAATGTCAATTTCTATGGATAATGCTTCTAGTAACACTAGTGCAGTAGGCACTCTTACAAACACATTAAATCCTGCATTTAGTAATATATTTCATGTTAGATGTATTTGTCATATTTATCATTTAATTGTCGGTGATGGTATGCGAATTTTAAATGTAGAAATTGAAAAGGTTAGAATGGCTCTTAATTGGCTTTTTTATTCTAACCGCAGAAGTAGACTTAGGGAGTATTATAAAAAATGCGATGAATATGGCCTTAGAGAAAGAAAGGTTCCTAAACCTTGCCCCACTAGGTGGAATTATATGTACGAAAGTTTAGTAGTTGCTTACGAATATAGGAACCCTATTAATGCAACGTTCAATGCTCGGGTTGGGGGTGTGGATGATGATGAAATGCTTACAACCCAAGATTGGACTAATGTTAAAACTCTTATAGATTTTTTAGAACATTTTCACACTGCTACAAATATATTTTCCGGACAATATTATCCAACTATTTCTAATTGTCTAGTTTATATTGCAGCATTATGTGGATTATTTGTGGATTATAACGAGGGTGGGCCTATTTATGAACTTGCTATAAATGCAATGAAAGAAAAATTTAAAAAATATTTTTTCCCTATCCCTCCTATTTATGGTGTATCGGCAATTTTAAACCCTACAATGAAATTAGGAGGTCCTCATTTTTGGTATACAAATATTTATAACGCTTTAGATCTTACAGTAGAAGAACGTGCTACTCTTGCAGATGCAAAAGCATCAATTAAAATTAATACTCAAATAATTTATAATGCATACCAACAAGCCTTACAAAATTCTAGGCCAACTGTTCCAACCCCTACTTCGTCTACTTCACAGTCGTCCAAAAGAGCCGCGGGCTTGAAGGCACTTAAATCTTGGACGGAGTTTAGGGGTTCTCAAGGAGATAATTTTGACGAATCTTCCCATCTAAATGAGCTTCAAGTTTATTTGTCGCAGGGACTAGAGAAGGAGAATCCAGACGGGAGTTTTGAGCTTTTGGAATGGTGGAAGTTACGGGAAAAACATTTTCCTGTTCTTGCAAGGATGGCTCGCGATATATTATCTATTCAAGCTTCAACAATTGCATCAGAGAGCGCCTTCAGTCAAGCAAGACTTCAAATAGGAGATCATAGAGCAGCTATGAGGGAGAGCTTGGAGAAGTCGGTGCTATTTAGAGATTGGATCCGCTCGGAAAGAAGAAACTTTAGACTTGCAGAATCACAACCGGATGTGGATGACGCTTACGAAGAAATGATTGCAGAGCTTGCTGAGGATGTTGCTTCGCCGGGAAGTGGTGATGAACAAGCTTCTTTTCCACCACCGCCAACGGAACCTCCTCCAAATCTTGAAGGATTTATGAGATTTGTTAGAGATATGTAGATTGTGTTGTAAATTGTACTTTGGCACATCTTATTTAGTTTTTTTTCTTTTAATGGTGGTATTAGTACCTTGTTGTGCTCATTCCATTGGGGGAGAGAAGATTAATAAAGATATGTCATTTTTAGTAATAAAAATTATTACACAAGTTTTTGATTTATCTCTTAATACAATATATATATCTATTTCATACATATACATATAATATATATACATAATATATATTATATATATACATAACATATAAACTTAATACATATATATAAGTTAAGTTTATATATGTTAAGTATATATATATATTAAGTTTATATAATACTTACCATATATATATATATATATATATATATATATATATATATATATATAACTTATATATATAACTTAACTTATATATATACTTAATATAAGTACTTAATACATATATATATATATATATATATATATATATATATATATATATATATATATATATATATATATATATATATATAAATAACTTAACTTATATACTTAACTTATATAAACTTAATATATATATATAGTTAACATAGATAAACTTAACTTATATACTTAACTTATATAAACTTAATATATATATATACTTAACATATATAAATTTAACATATATAAATACTAAACATATATATACTTAACATACATACATATATATATATATATATATATATATATATATATATATATATTATACATACACTTAACATATATATAGTTAACATATATATACTTATTAAATAATTTTTTTTTTATTAAAAGCCCACGAAGCCCGCCAGGCCCGGGACCGCCAGGCCCGGGACCATGTGGGCTTAGGCCCGTCACGGGCCGGTCTTACCCACCAAGCCCACGAAGACCGGGACCGCCAGGCCCGGGACCGCCATGCCCGGGACCGTTTAGGACCGGGACCGCCAGGACCGGGACCGCGAGGCCCGTTTAGGCCCGGGACCGGCCTAGAATACACCCTTATTCTGCGCTCCAGTATCCGCTTCTGCGGACTCGCTCCTGCGCCCCCATTTCCGCAGGAGCGAAAACAACAGAACCAGAACCCCCAAACCTGCAATTTCCCACATTTTCTCCCGTTTAACCATCCGAAAACACCCCGAGGCCCTCGGGACCCCAACGAAAACCACCAACATTCCCCAAAACACGATACGAACTTGTTCCAATCATAAAAACACCATCCTAAACATTAAAATCACCAATTACACACGGATTCAAGCCTAAATTCCTTCAAAACTTCCGAATTGCACATTCCATCAAAAACCCGACTAAACGACGTCCGAATGACCTGAAATTTTGCAGGCACATCCAAAATCACCTAACGGAGCTACTGCAACTGTCGGAATTCCATTCCGACCCCCAGATCAAAATCTCACCTACCGTTCGAATTTCGCCAAAATTCAATCTTAGCCAATTCAAGCCTATTTCTACACCGGGCCTCCAAATTAATTTCCGATCACTCCCCTAAGTCACAAATCACCTCCCGAAACTAACCGAATCATCAGAATTCGATTCCGAGCCCTCTAACCAAATAGTCAACTCCGGGTTGACTTTCCTTATTCAAGTTTCCTTCACAAAGGCTATATGCCTCATTTTCAATCCAATTCACTCCTAACTCACCCGATAGACTTTAACACTGAGACAAAAGCATAAAACATACAATTTCAACATAACGGGGTGGTAATTCCCGTGACGACGGGCCGGGTCGTCACAAGAAGGTTCTTAGGACTTCAATTCTGTCACTCCAATGACAATGGTAAGATTTGGTGTTTTTTGAACAATTTCAACAATTATCAGATTGTCTCTGAATGTGATTAGCATGTTACTATCAATTTGGTGAAGGCCATCAATAATAAAAATATCATAATTACTGCTATCTTTGCTAAGTTTAAGACTATAGAAAGAAGAGACCTTTGGTCCCCACTGCAACAAGATAGTGTTAGAGTTAATGATCCTTGGTGCATCGGGGGTGATTTTAATGTGATCCTTGACCCGGATCAAAATCTAGGGGGTAAACCCCATCGTATGTACAAAAGCACTAAATTTTAGAGTTGTATGGTCAATTGTGGAATTACGGATATTGGTTTTACTGGGCCGGAATTTACTTGGTGTAACAACAGGAGTCCAAAAAAGAGGATCTGGAAGAGATTGGATCGCGTCTTTGTAAACGACAAATGGGACTTCCTTATGGCAAGATTTCAAGGCAGTTCTATTTGTCATATGGCAAGAACAGGTTCTGACCATAGACCTCTGCTTATGAAAAACTTATAATCTCCTAATAATTATATCAGGTACTTCATGTTCCTTAGCTATTGGACTAGTATGCCTGGTTTTCTCAATATTGTTAGGGATAGTTGGAGTGACAATATTAAAGGTAACCATATGTGGGTGTTGCAAACTAAGTTAAAAACTGTCACGACCCAAACCCTGGTCGTGATGGTGCCCAACACAATGCTAGGCAAGCCCGACCATGTTATCCCTTAAACCAGCCAGTTATTAATCAAATTAAACACAACAGTAATTAATTATATCAGGTGATAATCGAAACGTAAAACATACAAAATACGGTCCCAACATATCGTGGTGTCACGAGACTGAGCCTCTATAGAATAGCATCCTAATACAACCAAGTCTAGGCAAATAGGAAATCAACAAGATGATAAAGAAGGAGAAAACAAGCTCTGGCGGACGCTGGCAGCTACCTCGTAATCTCCGCAAAAGTAGACAAGGATCGGCAGCTAAAATGTCTCAACTGCTCTCGGGCACCTGTGGATCTGCACAAAAAGTGCAGAGGAGTGGGGTGAGTATATTTCAACTCAATGAGTAACAATAATAAATAATAACTGAAGGTAAGAAATCCTGTGCTATCACTTAGCAGTTCTAAGGCAACCCTCACAGGTACGTCATCACTATAGTAGTACTCTAACCTCCAATCTACGTTTATCTCTACAAGATTCCACCCCGAACTAACCCTCACTCGTACCCCTACGGTGTACGGCCATCTCAACATATGAAGACACATACTTATGTCTATAATGTATAAGTATTTAAGTAAATAGTAGGGTATGAATAAGTATAATGCTGCGGCGTGCAGCCCGCTCCAATACATATGCCGCTGCTGCGGCGCGCAGCCCGCTCCATTTAACATCGACGGCGCTCACTGGGGTGTATACGGACTTCGGAGGGGCTCCCTAGGCCCAAGCACTATAATACTGCGGCGTGCAGCACGATCCACACAAATATTACTGCGGCGTGCAATCCGATCCATTATATATATGTATATATCTCTATACCGCTGCGGCGTGCAGCCCGATCCCATCATATACACCAGTGCTCACTGAGAATGTATGCAGACTCAGACTCCGAAGGGGCTCCTATAGCCCAAGCGCAATAATACTGCGGCGTGCAGTCCGTCCCACATGTATATTACATGTATATTACATGTATATTACTGCGGCGTGCAGTCCGATCCAATATATATACTGCTGCGACGTGCAGCCCGATCCAATATAGGTATATGTATATAATACCTCATAATGGGTCCTCGACCCTATCCCAGTCAATATGTGCTTGGCCTTTCAGGCCCAATATAACATCTCATAGTGGGTCCTTGACCCTATCTCATCTCAATCGGTATAGACTTGGCCTTTCAGGTCTGCTCAGCCTAGAACAGGGAATTCCACCCTAGATAATCTCTCTCAATGTACACATCTAGTACGGGCTCATATTATGCTATACGGCTAGAGCTACGGCTGAGTGTATGTTTCCAATCACGATATAAGGGTCACCTAGCTCTATAGGTTCCCTAATACTTTACAGATCGGCACAAGGCCCCAAACATGGCTATTAGCCCAATTGTACAGTTATAGTATCGGTAACCGTCATACAACACAGTATTCTATCAGCCGGGAAGGACTAAGTCCGAACCCCTAATCACAATGTCACCACACCCGTTATAGAACGTGTGTCTCATCTCAATATAGCATTGTGAAGTGCTAGTACGGGGTTTCAAACCCTCAGTACATCATTTACTACTACCACTCACCTCGAACCGGTAGAAGCTTCAATCCGCCTCGCGCTTGCCTCGCAAATCAATCTCCTCGGATGCCAAATCTGCTCAAAATCATAGAGAATGCATCAATATACGCTAATTTCACGAAATTCATTCGAAATAACCCAATTTATATCAAAACCCACAAGTTGTCAAAACCCGACTTTTGGTACACTTGTCGAAAAATTACAAAAATCACATATTCGGAATCCTCATCTCGATACGAGTCTAGGCATATAAAATTTACAAAAATCGAACTTCATTTGCCCACTCAAATCAGTGTTTTTCTTCAATTTAGGCTTAGGGCTCAAACCCACCTTAAATCTTCCATTTACAGGGATTTAACCGAGGATTTCATGTTAAAATGATGTAATTAAGCCACAAAACTTACCTCCAACGAATCCCCGATGAATTACCAGCAATTCCCGTGAGTTTCTCTCTCTAGAACTCAAAAATGGCGTCTTGGGTATATGAACCCGTGACTGGTTCTGTTCTGATTTTAATTTCACTGCCATAATTATTTCTTCTACGCGATCGCGATCTTCTTCACGCGATCGCGATGCTCAAAATCTCGGCCTCACGCGATCGCGACATCCTTCACGCGATCGCGATGCACAATCCCCCTGCTTCACGCGATCGCGTCCTTCATCCCTGCGATCGCGTAGTACATATTTGCCCGGACCCATTTCTCTTCTACGCGATCGCGTAGATTAACCTGCGATCGCGATGTGCCCCCGTTTAACTCTACGCGATCGCGACTGTTTTCTCCTGCGATCGCGATGCCCTAGCCTCCAGCTCTACGCGATCGCATCCCCCTCCCCGCGATCGCGGAGAGCAAATGTCTGCTGCGTTTATGACAGCAGCCAACTTTTCTCTTTTCTTCCAAAAATGGTCCGTTTGGACCCCCGGATTCATCCCGAGACCCCCGGGACCCCAACGAAAACCACCAACATACTCCAAAACATGATACGAACTTGTTCCAACCATAAAAACACCATACTAAACATCAAAATCACCATTTATCCACGGATTCAAGCCTAAGTTTCTTCAAAACTTTCAAAACTAACATTCAATCCTAAACCCGATCAAACGATGTCCGAATGACCTGAAAATTTGCAGACATATCCAAAATTACATAACGAAGCTACAGAAATTGTCGGAATTCCATTCCGACCCCCGGATCAAAATCTCACCTACCGTTCGGATTTCGCCAAAATTCAACCTTAGCTAATTCAAGCTTAAAACTACACCGGACCTCCGAATTCAATTCTGATTGTTCTCCTAAGTCATAAATGATCCCCCGGAACTAGTCGAATCATCAGAATCCGGTTCCGAGCGCTCTAACTCAATAGTCAACTCCAGGTTGACTTTCCTTATTTAAGTTTCATTCAAAAAGGCTATATGCCTCATTTTCAATCCAATGCACTCCTAACTCCCCCGATAGACTCTAGCACTGATATAAAAACAGGAAATATGTAATTACAACATGACGGGGTGGAAATTTCCCGTGACGACGGGCCAGGTCGTCACATTCTCCCCCTCTTAAGCAAACGCTCGTCCTCGAGCGGGTCAAGAAACATACCTGAAGTCTCAAATAGCTGAGGGTATCTGCTCCGCATCTCCTGCTCAACCTCCCAAGTAGCCTCCTCTACGGGTCGACCTCTCCACTGAACCTTAACTGATGCAACCTCCTTCGACCTCAACTTCCTTACTTGGCGACCCAAAATAGCAATAGGCTCCACGTCATAGGATAGATCACCATCAAGCTGAATGGTACTGAAGTCTAATACATGGGACGGGTCTCCAATGTACTTCCGGAGCATAGACACATGGGATACTGGATGAACGCTGGATAAGCTGGGTGGCAAGGCTAACTCATATGCCACCTCTCCAACTTTCCTGAGTATCTCAAAAGGACCAATGTACCTGGGACTCAACTTTCCTTTCTTCCCAAACCTCATAACACCCTTCATAGGTGAAATCTTCAACAATACTCTGTCACCAACCATGAAAGACAACTCTCGAACCCTACGGTCTGCATAACTCTTCTGGCGAGACTGTGCTGTGCGAAGCCTCTCCTGGATCAACTTTGCTCTATCCGGAGCATCCTGAACTAACTCAGTCCCTATCAATCTATCCTCACCAGGCTCAAACCATCCGACGGGAGATCTACACCATCCTGCCATACAATGCCTCATACGGGGCCATCTGAATACTCGACTGATAACTGTTGTTGTAGGCAAACTCGGCAAGTGGTAAGAATTCATCCCACGAACCACCAAAGTCAATCACACATGCTCGCAACATATCCTCCAGGATCTGAATAGTACGCTCAGACTGCCCGTCTGTCTGGGGGTGAAATGCTGTACTCAACTCAACCCTCGTACCCATCTCTCGCCGAAATGCTCTCCAAAACTGAGAAGTGAACTGAGTGCCTCTGTCAGATATAATAGACACTGGGACCCCATGCAACCTGACAATCTCCCGAATAAAGATCATTGCCAACCGCTCCGATGAGTAAGTAGTACTAACTGGGATGAAATGTGCGGACTTAGTCAGCCGATCAACAATCACCCATACAGAATCAAACTTCCTCGCTGTCCGAGGTAGCCCAGTAACAAAATCCATGGTGATCCTCTCCCATTTCCACTCGGGAATGACCATACGCTGAAGAACACCGCCCGGTCTCTGATGCTCATATTTGACCTGCTGGCAATTGAGGCACTTAGCTACATGCCTAACAATATCCATCTTCATCCTCCTCCACCAGTAGTGCTGTCTCAAGTCTTGGTATATCTTCGCGGCACTTGGGTGAATAGAGTACCGCGAACTATGTGCCTCCTCAAGTATCAACTCCCGCAAACCATATACATTTGGCACGCATATACGACCCTGCATCCTCAGAACACCATCACTGTCGATAGTCACATCTCTAACATCATTATGCTGCACTCTGTCCTTAAGGACAAGCAAATGTGGGTCATCATACTGTCGCTCCCCGATGCGATCATATAAGGAAGATCGAGAAACAACACAAGCCAACACCCGACTCGGCTCCGAAATATCTAATCTCACTAGCCGATTGGCTAGGGCCCGAACATCATAAGCAAATGGCCTCTCCCCAACTGGGATGAAAGCTAAGCTGCCCATGCTAACCGCCTTCCGACTCAAGGCATCGGCCACCACATTGGCCTTCCCCGGATGATACAAAATAGTGATATCATAGTCCTTAAGCAATTCCAACCACCTCCGCTGTCTCAAATTAAGGTCCTTCTGTCTGAATAAGTGCTGAAGACTGCGATGATCCGTGTACACCTCACATGAGACACCATATAAGTAATGCCTCTAAATCTTCAGAGCGTGAACAATGGTTGCTAGCTCCAAATCATGAACAGGGTAGTTCTTCTCATGGGGCTTCAATTGACGAGAAGCATAAGCAATGACCCTACCCTCCTGCATCAACACACAACCAATGCCCACTCCTGAGGCATCACAATATACAGTATAAGAATCCAAAGCTGTCGGTAGAATCAAGACTGGTGCTGTGGTCAGTGCTGTCTTGAGCTTCTGAAAGCTCTCCTCGCACTCCTCGGACCATAAGAAAGGAACACCCTTCCGAGTCAATCTAGTCAAGGGTGAAGCAATAGAAGAGAACCCCTGAACGAATCGGCGATAATACCCTGCCAATCCCAGAAAGCTACGGATCTCAGAAACTGAGGTCGGTCTGGGCCAACTCTGCACTGCCTCGACCTTCCTCGGATCTACCTGAATACCATCACAGGACACCACGTGCCCTAAGAATGCCACGGACTCAAGCCAGAACTCACATTTGGAGAACTTGGCATACAGCTTCTCCTCTCTCAATCTCTGCAACACAATACTCAAGTGTTGAGCATGCTCCTCCTGGCTACGAGAGTAGACTAGTATGTCATCAATGAATACGATCACAAATGAATCAAGATACGGCCTGAATACGCTGTTCATCAGATGCATAAATGCTGTTGGGGCGTTGGTCAACCCAAAAGACATCACAAGGAACTCATAGTGACCATATCTGGTCCTGAATGCAGTCTTCATAATGTCGGACTCTCTAATCTTCAGCTGATGGTAGCTTGAACGAAGATCAATCTTCGAGAACACCCTAGCTCCTTGGAGCTGATCAAATAAATCATCAATATGAGGTAGAGGATACTTATTCTTCACTGTAACTTTGTTCAGCTGCCTGTAGTCAATACACATCCTCATAGATCCGTCCTTCTTCTTAACAAACAGGACCGCTGCACCCCACGGCGACACACTCGGCCGAATGAACCCCTTATCTAGGAGTTCCTGGAGCTGCTCCTTCAATTCCTTCAACTCAGCTGGTGCCATCCGATACGGAGGAATAGAAATAGGCTGAGTGCCTGGCACCAAATCGATACCAAAATCAATATCCCTGTCCGGCGGCATGCCCGGCAGGTCTGAGGGAAACACATCAGGAAAGTCTCGCACAATGGGAACAGAATCAATACTGGGAGTCTGGGCCTCGACTTCCCGCACAAATGCTAAATAAGAGAGACATCCCTTCCCAACCATTCGTTGGGCCTTGAGGAAAGATATTACCCTACTAGGTACATACTCAGTCGTGCCTCGCCACTCGATCCTCTGAATGCCCGGCATAGCCAAAGTGATTGTCTTAGCATGACAGTCCGGAATAGCATGACATGGAGATAGCCAGTCCATGCCCAATATAACATCAAAATCAATCATGTTGAGAAGCAACAGGTCTACTCGGGTCTCCAGACCTCCAATAGTGACCAAACAGGACCGGTATACGTGGTCCACGACAATAGTATCCCCTACCGGGGTAGATACATGCACTGGCAGCTCAAGACTTCCTCGGGTCGTGCCCAAATGAGGAGCAAAATATGTAGACACATAAGAATAAGTAGAACCGGGATCAAACAATACCGAGGCATCTCTCGTGGCGGCATCGAAATAATACCGTAATGACAAGCATCGAAGCAACGCGCCTCGCATCGACCCCGAAAAGAATAACATCTAGCCTGTCCACCCGATCGGCCTCCCCTCGAGGGCGACCCCTAGCCGTCTCTGACCCTCACCCCTAGTCGGCGGGGCGGGTGTTGAAGTAGAAGGACCGGATGACGAGGGCTGCCCTCTGCTGATAAGATCCGGAAACAAGACGGGGACACTCCCTACGCGTGGTGCCCAAACTCTCCGCACTCGTAGCAACTCCCCGGTGCTGGGGACTGAGACTGATAAGGACCCCTGGCGCTGGAGTGGCCAGCTGATGAACTAGGCCGAGATGAACCCTGAGCAGATGGGGCCTGTGAAGAACTCTGAGCTGGCATGGCACTGAGAGATAGCTGGCTGTGGTGCGAACCCTGATAACCCTGCCCAAAAGACCATCTGCAACGATCTGAGCGACTTGACTGCGAAGATCTGAAGGAACGACCTCGGCTCTACTGACTCTGGCCTCTAGTCTGAGTGCCACTGGAACTAGCCGCTCCTCGAGGCCTCTTGGCCTCCCTCTCATCCCGCTCCCTGCGACGATCTGTCTCTATGTCGCGAGCAATATCCACAGGCATCCTCAAATGTACGACTCAAAACCCTCTCCCGAGTCATCGGAATACGAATGGGATAAATGAGGCCGTCCACGAAGCGCCCAATCCTCTCTCTGTCGGAATGAACCAACCACGGTGCATATCTGGACAACTCTGTAAACCTGATCTCATACTCTGACACCGACATGTCCCCCTGACGGAGACCCTCAAACTGCCTACGCATCTCCTCTCTCCGAGATCGAGGCACCCATTTCTCCAAAAACATAGTGGAGAACTCCGGCCATGATAGTGGTGCTGCTCCGGCTGGCCTGCGGCGTTCATAAGCCTCCCACCAAGCGAAGGCTGGTCCCTGAAACTGAAAGGTAGTGAAAGATACCCCACTAGACTCCAATATCCCTGCCGTACAAAGCATCCGACGACACTTATCCAGAAAACCTTGGGCGTCCTTGCCCGGAGCACCAGTGAACACTGGAGGAGATAACCTGGTGAACCTCTCGAGACGACGCTTCTCATCGTCTGTCATAGCTGGGACCCTGTCCCCCTGAATCTGATCCGCTGGCTGAACCGGAACCACAGGCTGAACTGGAGGAGCCTCTGGTGTCTACAAGCCCTGCACTGCTGGCTCTGGAGTGCGTGCTGCGGGGGTCTGATGACCACCCTCAGTCCCTGATGTAGCTGCTACAGTAGTAACTGAAACCGCCTGTGCCAGGACAGTGCAAACTACTAGTATCTGAGCCAGGGTCTCCTGTAGACCCGGAATGACAATGGGCACAGCTGGTGCCTGAACCGGTGCTGCTGGCACCTCTGCAACTGGGGGCTGTGGGTCAGCTGGTACTACATCAGCTGCCCGACCTCCGCCACGACCACAGCCGCGTCCACGGCCTCTAGCAGGTGGTAGTGGTGGTCATCCTCCCCGTCCGGAAGCTCGAGTTCTCGCCATCTGTGAGAGAATAGAATGTCAAAGTTTAGTTTAAGTCAAAATTAATCGCACGACAAGAATTCCAAGAATTGAAACTTTTCCTAAAAGGTTTGCAGGCTCCCGAGGATAAGTACAGGCGTCCCCGTACCGATCCACGAGACTCTACTAAACCGGCTCATGACTCGCGAGACCTGTTAACCTGGGCTCCGATACCAACTTGTCACGACCCAAACCCCGGTCGTGATGGCGCCCAACACAATGCTAGGCAAGCCCGACCATATCATCTCTTAAACCAGCCAGTTATTAATCAAATTAAACTCAATAGTAATTAATTATATCAGGTGATAATCGAAACGTAAAACATATAAAATACGGTCCCAACATATCGTGGTGTCACGAGACTGAGCCTCTACAGAATAGCATCCTAATACAACCAAGTCTAGGCAAATAGGAAATCAACAAGATGATAAAGAAGGAGAAAACAAGCTCTCCGGACGCTGGCAGCTACCTCGTAATCTCCGCAAAAGTAGACAAGGATCAGCAGCTACAATGTCTCAACTGCTCTCGGGCACCTGTGGATCTGCACAGAAAGTGCAGGGGAGTGGGGTGAGTATATTTCAACTCAGTGAGTAACAATAATAAATAATAACCGAAGGTAAGAAATCCTGTGCTATCACTTAGCAGTTCTAAGGCAACCCTCACAGGTACGTCATCACTATAGTAGTACTCTAACCTCCAATCTACGTTTATCTCTACAAGATTCCACACCGAACTAACCCTCACTCGTACCCCTACGGTGTACGGCCATCTCAACATATGAAGACACATACTTATGTCTATAATGTATAAGTATTTAAGTAAATAGTAGGGTATGAATAAGTATAATGCTGCGGCGTGCAGCCCGCTCCAATACATATGCCGCTGCGGCGCGCAACCCGCTCCATTTTACGTCGACGACGCTCACTGGGGGTGTATACAGACTTCGGAGGGGCTCCCTAGGCCCAAGCACTATAATATTGCGGCGTGCAGCACGATCCACACAATTATTACTGCGGCGTGCAGTCCGATCCAATATATATATGTATGTATATATCTCTATACTGCTGCGGCGTGCAGCCCGATCCCATAATATACACCAGTGCTCACTGAGAATGTATGCAGACTCAGACTCCGAAGGGGCTCCTACAGCCCAAGCGCAATAATACTGCGGCGTGCAGTCCGTCCCACATGTATGTTACATGTATATTACATGTATATTACTGCGGCGTGCAGTCCGATCCAATATATATATACTGCTGCGGCGTGCAGCCCGATCCAATATAGGTATATGTATATAATACCTCATAATGGGTCCTCGACCCTATCCCGGTCAATATGTGCTTGGCCTCTCATGCCCAATATAATATATCACAGTGGGTCCTAGACCCTATCTCAGTCAATATAGACTTGGCCTTTCAGGCCCACTCAGCTAGAACAGGGAATTCCACCCTAGATAATCTCTCTCAATGTACACATCTAGTACGGGCTCATATTATGCTATACAGCTAGAGCTACGACTGAGTGTATGTTTCCAATCACGTTATAAGGGTCACCTAGCTCTATAGGTTCCCTAATACTCTACAGATCGGCACAAGGCCCCAAACATGGCTATTAGCCCAATTGTACAGTTATAGTCTCAGTAACCGTCATACAACACAGTATTCTATCAGCCGGGAAGGACTAAGTCCGAACCCCTAATCACAATGTCACCACACCCGTTATAGAACGTGTGTCTCATCTCAATATAGCACTGTGAAGTGCTAGTACGGGGTTTCAAACCCTCAGTACATCATTTACTACTACCACTCACCTCGAACCGGTAGAAGCTTCAATCCGCCTTGCGCTTGCCTCGCAAATCAATCTCCTCGGATGCCAAATCTGCTCAAAATCATAGAGAATGCATCAATATACGCTAATTTCACGAAATTCATTCGAAATAACCCAATTTATATCAAAACCCACAAGTTGTCAAAACCCGACTTTTGGTACACTTGTCGAAAAATTACAAAAATCACATATTCGGAATCCTCATCTCGATACGAGTCTAGGCATATAAAATTTACCAAAATCGGACTTCATTTGCCCACTCAAATCAGGTGTTTTTCTTTAATTTAGGCCTATGGCTCAAACCCACCTTAAATCTTCCATTTACAGGGATTTAACCAAGGATTTCATGTTAAAATGATGTAATTAAGCCACAAAACTTACCTCCAACGAATCCCCGATGAATTACCAGCAATTCCCATGAGTTTCTCTCTCTAGAACTCAAAAATGGCGTCTTGGGTATATGAACCCGCGACTGGTTCTGTTCTGGTTTTAATTTCACTGCCAGAATTATTTCTTCTACGCGATCGCGATCTTCTTCACGCGATCGCGATGCTCAAAATCTCGGCCTCACGCGATCGCGACATCCTTCACGCGATCGCGATGCACAATCCCCCGGCTTCACGCGATCGCGTCCTTCATCCCTGCGATCGCGTAGCACATTTTTGCCTGGACCCATTTCTCTTCTACGCGATCGCGTAGATTAACCTGCGATCGCGATGTGCCCCCTTTTAACTCTACGCGATCGCGACTGCTTCCCCTGCGATCGCGATGCCCTAGCCTCCAGCTCTACGCGATCGCATCCCCCTCCCCGCGATCGCGGAGAGCAAATGTCTGTTGCGTTTATGACAGCAGCCAGCTTTTCTCTTTTCTTCCAAAAATGGTCCGTTTGGACCCCCGGATTCATCCCGAGACCCCCGGGACCCCAACGAAAACCACCAACATACTCCAAAACATGATACAAACTTGTTCCAACCATAAAAACACCATACTAAACATCAAAATCACCAATTATCCACGGATTCAAGCCTAAGTTTCTTCAAAACTTTCAAAACTAACATTCAATCCTAAACCCGATCAAACGATGTCCGAATGACCTGAAAATTTGCAGACATATCCAAAATCACATAACGAAGCTACAGAAATTGTCGGAATTCCATTCCGACCCCCGGATCAAAATCTCACCTACTGTTCGGATTTCGCCAAAATTCAACCTTAGCCAATTCAAGCTTAAAACTACACCGGACCTCCGAATTCAATTCCGATTGTTCTCCTAAGTCATAAATGATCCCCCGAAACTAGTCGAATCATCAGAATCCGGTTCCGAGCGCTCTAACTCAATAGTCAACTCCAGGTTGACTTTCCTTATTCAAGTTTCATTCAAAAAGGCTATATGCCTCATTTTCAATCCAATGCACTCCTAACTCCCCCGATAGACTCTAGGACTGATATAAAAACAGGAAATATGTAATTACAACATGACGGGGTGGAAATTTCCCGTGACGACGGGCCAGGTCGTCACAAAAACTCTTAGTAAAAGGTTAATGCAATGGTCTATGGAGGACATTGGGGATATTCATGAAGCAGTTAACAATTGGGAAGCGAAAATTCAAATCTTAGAAGAGAAGGATATTGAGGACAACTCTGATAGTAGTACATAAGAGTTAAACAGGGCTCATGACAAGTATACTAGATGGCTTGGCATTCAAAAATTCATTTTCAAACAGAAATCAAGAGTTAAATGGTTTGAAGATGGAGACAAGAATATAAGGTATTTTCATTGCATGCTCGAAGAAAATAGAAGAAAACAATAGGTAAACAAAATCAAGAACCACAGGGGCAATTGGATAACGGGTGATGAGAAAACTCAAAAAGCAGGCGTCAGACATTTTAAAGCACAGTTCAACCTCCCAGAGCCAAAGTTCAATCCTAAAATTTTGAAATGCATACCAAATTGCATCACAGATCAGGACTGCCTGAAGAAGAGGAAATCAAGAAAGCTGTAATGATCCTTAGTGGGGAAAGCATGGTTGGCCCAAGTATGAGTTCTGGTTGAGTTCAGTTGTATTCCTGGGTTACGTTGTATCAGTAGAAGGTATTCAGGTGGACCCAAATAATATTGAATCAGTCAATAACTGGCCTCGACCAGCATCAACTACAGAGATTCGGTGTTTCTTGGGGTTAGCAGGCTACTACCGTCGATTTATCGAAGAGTTTTCATCTATTGCAGCCCCGATGACCAGATTGACCCAGAAGGGTGCCTAGTTCAGATGGTTGGATGAGTGTGAGGAAAGCTTTTAGAAGTTCAAGATAGATCTGACCACGACACTGGTATTGGTTTTGCCTATATGTCCAGGGCCTTATATAGTCTATTGTGATGCTTCCCATATTAGGCTTGGTGCAGTATTGATGCAGGATGGTAGAGTCATTGCCTATGCTTCGAGGCAGCTGAAAATTCACAAAAAGAATTATCCGATTCATGATCTAAAGTTGGCAGCCATTGTTCATTCTTTGAAGATTTGGAGGCATTATCTATATGGTGTGATGTGTACACTAATCACAAGAGTCTTCAGTACTTGCTCAAGCAGAAGGAGTTGAATTTGAGGCAGATGAGGTGGTTGGAGTTGTTGAAAGATTATGACATTACTATCTTATATCACCAGGGAAAGGCCAATGTGGTGGCCGATACATTGAGTAGGAAGTCCGCTAGCATGGGTAGTCTTGCTTATATTCCGGTCAGTCAGAGATCGCTTGCTTTGGATATTCAGGCCTTGGCCAATCGACTAGTGATGTTGGATATTTCTGGGCCTAGCAAGGTGTTAGCTTACACGGTTGCTAGTTCTTCATTATTGGAGCATATTCATGATCGATAGTTTGATGATCCCCATTTGTATGTCCTAAGAGACACAGTGCATCATGGAGGTGCCAAGATGGTGACCTTGGATAGCGATGGTGTTTTGAAATTGTAGAGGCGAGTTTGTGTGCCCAATGTCGATAGGATTCGAGAGTTGATCTTAGCGGAGGACCATATTTCTCGATATTCTATTCACCCAGGCGCCGCGAAGATGTATCACGATCTGAGGCAACACTATTGGCGGCGTAGAATAAAGAAAGATATTATTGCATATGTGGCTCAATGTTTGAATTGTCAGCAGGTTAAGTATAAGCATTAGAGGCCTGGTGGACTGTTTCAGAGGATTGGGCTTCCCGAAAGGAAGTGGGAGAGGATTAATATGAATTTTGTTATTGGACTTCCGATGACTCGAAAGAAGTTTGATACTATTTAGGTCATTGTTGATAGGCTGACCAAGTCAGTGCATTTTGTTCCTATTGCAGCCACTTATTCATTAGAGAGGCTAGCTGAGATCTACATCAGGGAGATTGTTCGCCTTCATGCGGTGCAGGTATCTATCATTTCAGAACGGGGTAAGTAGTTTACCTCGCACTTCTAGAGAGAAGTTCAGCGAGAGTTGGGCACCCAAGTTGAGTTGAGCAAAGAATTTCATCCTCAGATGGACGGACAATCCGAGTGGACTATTCAGATATTGGAAGATCTGCTCTAAGCCTATGTCATAGATTTTGGAGGCTCGTGGGACCAGTATTTGCCTTTAGCAGAGTTCGCCTACAACAACAGTTACCAGTCTAGCATTCAGATGGTTCCATATGAGGCATTATATGGTAGGCGATGTCGGGCTCCAGTTGGATGGTTTAAGCTGGGAGAGGCTCGGTTATTGGGTACAGATTTAATTCATGTGGTCTTGGATAAGGTCAAGATCATTTATGATAGGCTTTAAACTACTCAACCCAGACAGAAGAGTTATGCAGATCGCAAGGTTCGAGACATGGCTTTCATGGCTGGTGAGCGAGTATTGCTCCGAGTGTCACCTATGAAGGGCGTGATAAGATTTGGGAAGAAGGGCAAGCTTAGCCCTAGGTTCGTTGGCCCATTTGAGATTCTCTATCATATGGAAGAGGTGGCTTATAGACTTGCCTTGCCGCATAGCTTGTTAGTCGTGCATCTAGTGTTTCATGTTTTCATTCACCGGAAGTATCACGACAATCCAGCCCATGTGTTAGATTTCAGCACTGCCCAGTTGGACAAGGATCTGTCTTATGAGGAGGAGCCGGTGGCTATTCTAGACCGGCATGTTCAAAAGTTGAGGTAGAAGAGTTTTTCTTCAATGCGTGAGAGGTCAGCCTCCTAAGGCATCGACCTGGGAGTCCGAGTCTGATATGCAGAGCCGTTATCCTCATCTATTTCTCGACTTAGGTACTTCTTTCTTTTGTCCGTTCGAGGACGAACGATTATTTTAGAGGTAGAGAATGTGACGATCCAAAGGGTCATCACCTGTTTTTTCTTATTCATTCCGTACTTTTGAGGCCTTGAAAATCTCATTTTAGTTGCCTCGATTTGCGTGCACAGTCCAGGCGCATAGCCAGGAAGCTGAAATATGAATTATGTGTGAAAAATGATGAATTTTGATATTAATATGATTAAAATTGACTTTTGTCAATATTTTGGGTAAACGGACCCGGAGCCGTGAATGCACAGTCCTGGAGGGTCCATAGAAAAATATGGGACTCGGGTGCATGCTCAGAATCTAAATCCGAGGTCCCGAGCCCGAGAGATAAATTTTTTAAAAGAAATTATTTTTCTAAAATTATTAAGGAAATTAGAAATAAAATTTGATTAGAAGACTGTGGCATCGGGCTCGTATTTTTGTTCAAATGCCCGGTACAAGTCTTATATATTGTTTAAGCACTTTATGAAAAATTTGGTTGAAATCAGGCGTCATTTGACGTGTTTCGGACCTAAATATCTAAAAACGAAAGTTTATGAAGTTTGAAGAACAAATGATAATTTTGAGTTTTGATTCGTTGTTTATGACGTTACTTTGGTGATTATTTGATCACACGATTAAGTACTTAGGATGTTGTTGAGTTAGTGTGTGTGTTTGGTTAGGAGACCCGAGGGCTCAAGTGTTTCAGAGGTGTTTTGAACTTAGGAAAAGTATCAGAGTTTCTTCAATTTTTGCACATGCTTTTTCTTCTTCGCGATCGCGGTCTTCAGCTCGCGTTCACACATCCTGTGGTGTCCCCTTCTTTGCGTCTGCGTTCAATTTCACGCGTTCGCGTAGTGCCAGCCACCTTCAACGCGTTCGCATATTCATTCACGCGTTCACATAAGCCAAAATCTGGGACCCCCATAATTAACTCTATGCGTTCACAGACCCCTATTGTGAACGCGATGCTTCCAGTTCCTCCTACTTCGCGAATACGACCCTTGTGTTGTGAATGTATAGGGCATTTTTGCCCAGTCATTTAATTCTTCAAAAACAGAACAGTGACGGATTTAGTTCCGAAATTCACACGAGCTCTCTTCTTCCTCAAGCTCTAGGAATCCATTGAAGCCCCCATTCTTCAAGACCACTTGGGTTAGTAAATCCCCACTCATTTTCTTTATTTTCTTTCATTAGTTACTGAAATTCTAAGCTTAAAGCACATATATTAGGGTGGAAATTGGGGGAATTGGGTAGAGTTAGGGCTTTTCAATTTCCTTCGATTTAGACCTCCTTTTGGGGTCGAATTTGAAAACAAATTATATATTCGGACTCGTGGGTAAATAGGTGATATGGAATTGGTTCGAACCTCGTATTTTGACCAAGCAGGCCTGGGGTCAATTTTGGAATTTTTTGTAAGAAAGGTTGGGAATCTATATTTAGGCATTGGGTTTGATTTGTTTAGCTATTACTGATATTATAAAGTCGTTATTTTATAGATTTGATTGAGTTGGAGCCGAATTCGAGAGGGAAAATGGTCGTTGTGGATTGATTTAGCCGTGAAAGTTGAGGTAAGTGTTTGATCTAACTTTGGCTTGAGGGAATAAGATTAGAGCATTATTTGATAATTGATAATTGTAGAGTACGGTGTATAGGCATGGTGAGGAGTATCTATACACTGTTATCTAGCATGACCGTGAGTCCGTATATGGTGTTTATTCCTATTTTGTTGTCACTCTTCCTTGTGTAATTGATAAATTCTATATAATGTGAAGAGTATGAGGAAGAATTATGATTTGTGAACTTTTTGGAGTGGTGGCTCGAATGATAAAGTAATTATTAAGTAAGAAATGAAAGAAAGAGAAAGAAATGTGATTATTCTCTTGCCGGGCTGTATTCATATATTGATTACTCCTTTACCGGGATGTGAAAGTTATTGTTGTTCTTCCCTTGCCAGTATTTAACTGTTTACTTGTGTTTCCCTTGCCGGGACTTCTATTATTGTTTGTCTATTCCCTCGCCCCATTGGTTGTGATTGGTTCTTGGGTGAGGAAGAGTGATAAAGCACGAAGGTTGATGTCGTACACGATTTGTGTTGAGAATATGTTAATGCACGAAGGACCATTCCATGCCATATTTTGATTATTAATGCATGAATGAATATTCCATGCCCTGATTTGATTACTAATGCACGAAGGGTCATTCCGTGCCATGATATGAGTGTCTATGTGAGGAAAAACACGAAAGGTTGATGCCGTGCACTTTATTTGATTGTTTTGGTGAGAACGAGGATAAAAGCACGAAGGATGGTACCGTACAAATTGTTTAATTTCTACTCTCGTTGATATTGCAGTTGTACATTTTCACCTTCTATTTGTTGAATTTTGTTATCCGGATTATTGCATCCCCTATAGCATGCTCCCCTCCCTCTTGACCGGTTAATTTTTGTACTCTTTTCTATTGCAAATATATGTATTAAGCTGCACAAGTTTGATTGGTAGTCCGGTCCAGCCTCGTCACTACTTCGCCAAGGTTAGGCCAGGCACTTACCAGCACATGTGATCGATTGTGCTGATGCTACACTCTATGTATCTTTTTGCACAGATTTTAAGGTCGGAGCAGCTTTTGGACAACAACAGTAGTTGATTGGGAGATGACTTCAGTCCGGGGACATTAGGTAGCCTTGCTGACGTCCGCAGGCCCGTATTCCCTTTCTATTTTATTCAGTTTGTTATCATCTTGTACTGAAGCAGACAGTTTTATGTTTCATTCAAACCTTGTATTTAGTTTTCTCTAGACGTTCGTGAGTATTGTTCCACCAGTCTTGGGTAGAGGATTTTGTTAAACTTCCGTACTTCTTTCGGTTAATTATTATTTGAGACATTCGTTTATCATATTGTGTTTTGTTTTTATTAAATGATCGATAATTTCTAAAAAGAAGTAAATTAACTTGGCTTGCTAGCTCCTATTAGTAGGCACCATCACGACTCCCAAGGGTGGAAAATCCGGGTCGTGACATGTTATCGAGCCAAAGGCCCAATGGCCTAATCCTATTCTCTTTTGATTTCCATTCCCATTCGGAATTAAATTTGGTTTATTCCTATTTTGATTGAGTTTTGGTTTTAAGAGAATGTACCACTAATGATCTATAAATAGGAAAACCTTGGAGAATTATTCTATGCTCATTGATACAAGTCTTTGAAATACTTAAGCACATAAGAGAGATTTTTGAGAGAGCTTTCATCAAGAGAGAAGAAAAATATTTATTTTCCTGCAGATTTTTATTTCAACAACCAACATTCAAATCACATTTACCGATTCATTAATCGTTAGATCGGGCTGAAATATTTATTGAATGTTTGTAATATCTTGGTCTTGGTCTTGGATTTGAATGGTGTAGATCTAATTTGGAGGCTCATAGCATTTGTTTTCGAGCCTCAAACAGTAGCTTCATTTTTGTGATTATCCTCTTTATTCAATTTATCAGTGTTGCTCTTGTTGCTATTGTTGCTATGTATTTGGCACTTGTTGTGTAGCCAATTTGGAGAACTTTTGTAATCCTCTTATGGTTAGAGTGAAGTTTTCTTGGATCATTGTGATCCCGTGGTTTTCACCTTTGATTTGAAGGATTTTCCATTTTATAATTTGGTGTTATTTATCTTCTTTATTTTCGGGTTTGCCTCTTCCTCAACATAACAAAACCACCCTTAAACTTGGCTTAGATTATTAGTATCCTCCCCGACTATGCCCGGTCTTAATTGTTAGAACATATTTTAATGATGCATATTAATGATGCATGTGCAGGACTTCAAGGAAGCAAAAAGGAATTATTGGAATTGCCATAACGAACAAGGAAGGATATCGAAGCTGTCCCAAATATAATGATGCCCAAGGAAAGAATCAACTCTACGAGATTAACTCCATGATTCTGGGAAATCAAAGTTGTAGCAATGGAATGAAAACTCAATGCAATCCGTGATTGACGAGCCAAATCAAATCACCGGAGATCAATCAAATCTACAAGATCCGGACATCTGTCTAGAATGGAAGGGTCACAAACATCAAGGAAAGATTCTGTCAAACTCATTGATTGTCAAAGGAAAGAATCTGACGAGAAGCAACAGCTAGTAACTTATTCTTGGAAAGAATCAACTCTTTCCAAGGATCAAAACCATTGGGTTGACAAGCCTTCACCAACCATCATTGTATAAATTCATAGTGTAACTCCACCCTTAGTATACTTTGATCGAACCAAAATCATTCTGTTCAATTTACTGCAAACAAGCATAGTAGCCTAGATAGATCTGTTGTGTAACAAGTCAAGAATAGAAATAGAGTGTACAACTAGTGAGGCATTGTATCGAACGAGTGCTAAAAGAACAGAGATACAAATACCAAATCTGTACTCGAAAGAAAACTCATTTGCTTGAAGAAAAATCCCTTTCAACCCAAGAGGACTGGATTAGGATTCACATTGAATTCAAACCAGTATAAAATTTCGGATGTCTTTAATTCTGCATTTACTTTTGCTTACTATTTCGAATCTTTATGTCTGCAAGAATTGCTGTTTAAGTCGACTACTAAAGTTTTTAGTCAACTTGTTACGATTAATTTAAATTATATACAATTCACCTCCCTCTTGTACTTTCATTAATTACCCCCCTCAACTTGGCCTTTTGAGAGCCATTACCCCCTTAGACGTGGATGTGGCAAAAAGTGTGAGTGCACTCATCTGCCACGTCGATTTTTCTGTCTATGTGACATTTTTTTTAAAAATAAAATATTTTTTTACCTTTTTAAGAATATTAATTTTTAGATAAAAATTTTAAGTATAATTTATAATAAAATTTGGATATTACTATATTATTCAAGCTAAATATTTTTATTTGGCCAAAATAATAACGTTTTAGTTAATCTTTTTTTTGAATTTGACATGAAAATAAAGATTTATACAATTGAAATAAATCGTCAAGACATCTAGAAAGTTATAAAAATACATCGTTTGAAACACTCATTCCCTCTGGTAAAAACAATTCAGGAACTTCATGGTACTAGAAAAAATACTGAGGATTCACGTTTTATTTGGTATAGCATTATTCAGGGATGGGATATTCATCGCAAAGGTATTAGATGGTTGCTCCACAAATTATCAAATCTGAGTATTTGGAATAGTAGTTTGATTCATCAATCCCCTCCATAAAACTAGTGCATCAATGGACCGTAACCTAGCTAATAAGACAAGAGGCTAACCTTTAAGAATATTTGAATTAATGGGACTTATAAAAAAATTTCATAGAACTTCAACCATTCTTGATCAGCAAAATAAAAGCGATCACTCCCAGCTCTAAAAGATGTAATGCTCTTATCTGGTCACTAACCACTAATGATCACTTTGCTAGTAAGTCGTGCTACAACCTATTAGGCTCTCAATCAAACAATGGTAAGGATTTTGCTTGAATTAGGAAGATGAATTGTCCAAATAAAATAATATTCTTAATATGAAAATGCTACCATGAGAGACTATCTACTAGAAACTACTTAAATCACATTGGTATAAACATTGATCATATTTCACTTTCTGCAAGAATTATAAGAAAATCATTACACACATATTCATGCACTGAACTACTGTAAGAGACTTTTAGCTTCAATTAGGGATAGACATGGAGAGCTGGAACATAACTAGTAATTGATTATAAATGTTTAGTAAAAAAAAAGGTATCATCAATTGAAAAGATATGTTTTCTTTTGCTATATGGACTATTTGGGTGATCAATAGAAATAACAACTTATATAATATATAACACCACAAACAAAGCATTCTTGCAATATGCTTACAACCAGTCAGTGGATTACAAGCTTCTCACAGACAAAGAAGCTATGCAGCAAGAAACAATCTCCATCTCAGTAAAATGGCTTAAGTCAACTTGTAATCAAATTAAGCTCAATATATCCTTTAAATAGAAAATTTCTCTATGTGGCTTTGGGGGTCTGTTCAGGGACAATAAGGGTATATGAATAGTTGGATTCCAAGGGTGGAATGGTCGAGAGCGGACCTTTTTGGATATATAATCCAAGTCGAGAGTAGAGTTACAGGAAAAGCCGTCTGATGGAAAACTACTTTCACGTTCGGTTCAGAGAGCACTTTTTTCGTTGAGAATTCCTCGTTCCCTTTCGTAGCTCCAGTCTTCGGTGGGTCACCATTACTTGACTTAGAAAGGCGAACATCTGGGCAAGGGAAAGCTGGTGCAAATGGCTTTCTTTTTTCAGTCTGTACCTGATCCATCTCTTTTTTCATGTTGAACTGATGGCACTAAGGATAAGCCTACATCATGCAATGGAACAAGGTTCCACAAACATTGAAGTGGAATCAAACTCTACAAATATGATTAACTGGTTAGAAAATGGTTACACACCGCTTACCAATATTATTCATGAATGCAGGTTATTGATGAACCAGGTTAAAGTTCAAACAATCCAGCACAACTTCAGTGAGGCCAACAAGTCGGCACACAAGCTAAGCTGGCTAAAAATGCTATCTAGGTAAACAATGGTAGGGATCTTGAAATTATCTACTATCCACCTTCTTTTTGTAACAGCTGCCTTATCCTATGCCTATGAAGGTTTTATCTACCTAGTTAAGAACATTAGCAAAGATTCATGTACTAAGTTTGAATCGTTTGAAAATAAAAATGTCTTACGTCACATTCGTAATTTCTGCAATAGCCAAGTAAGTAATGTTTTTTTGAATAATACTAACTATGTAAACTCTATTATGTAATATTTAAATAATAGATCCCTGCTTATCAACAAAAAGAAAGAAGATAAATTAGCACATATTAAATGAAAAAAAAAAATCAAACATAAGATCATTTCATGGCACATTTTAAATAAAGTACAAAGAGCTGACAAGGAGTAGGGTGATGAACGGATGATGGTTGGTGGTGGGACAAGTACTTGCCGGGGCTGATCCACCCCTTTATAATGTGGTGGCACGATAACCGTTAAGATGATAATTTTTTTATATATGTATCTGTTAAAATTTTCTTAAATTACGTTAAATATATAATTATATCACCCGCCATCGTAAATTAAACAAAGATGCCATGGATGGTAAAATTTTTCTGAAAGTTTTTCTCGTGTGTAAAATTCAAGTTGAAAATTATCTTGAACTTTGTCCGACTTTCCCTTTTCGTGTGCTTTTTATTTTTTTTGTCCCGTTCATTTTCCTTTTTGGCTACCTAGCAATTTTCTATTTAGCATTTCATTATTTTTTGTATTTTTCTTAATTATATTATTTATATGTAGTTTCTAACAAGAATACTGAATAAAGAAAATCCAAAATTATAAATTTTATAAAATAAGTATTCCTCTTAGTCTCAAATTTATGAGTTTTCTTCTTTCATACCTGAAAAATTTGGGTCTTAATGAAAACTTTTGATTGCGATAAAAAAAAATTCATCTTCTTTTTTTATATCATAAAAATATGTGTTATTCTATAGTTTTTAAAATTTAATTTAAATCTCTTTATTATTTAATTATGACAAAATTTCGTAAGAATTGCTTAAAAATATGAGATTTAGGATTTTGGTTTTTTGAAAACTTGCAGTTTATTTAATTCTATACTTGTGGGGTATAATTGTTCTATTGAAGATAGTTTTACAAAAATTCTTATTCTGCTTGATATATTTCCCTTATTGAAAATATTATCTTGTGCAAATTTATTTTTATTAAGCAAAAAAAGATGTAATTAGTGAAAATATTGATTTTACTTGTGTTGTTATAATTAAGGTTTGATTTCTTATTAAAAAATCAAATAAATATTCATAACAAATATTATATTAGTCATTATAAGGTATATATATACTAATAGAAATTATGGCATCTACCACCTTCAAATCCAAGATCTACCTCTGACTTGTATTTGGGTAATTAAGCTTCTTACTGTATTTATGAAATCGGCCACAAATATAGTCACATGATTCCATCATTTGGTAATTCTAAATGAAAAAAATATTCTATCTGTTTGTTCTAATTAATTGGAGTAGTAAAGTAACTCAACTACAAAAAGAAGCTGTCGCAACGAAAAGTCGGTCGTCTCAGTGAAATCAAATGTAATCTGAGATAATCTTGTATACTTCAGTACAAAATTAACTAGTTAAAAATTGGTTTTAGCAGTCAAATGATGAAATTGACTAAAACTATTCTATTTTAGTATTATACTCTAATGTTCTGCTTTGTGACTATCATAATCAACTTAAGCCAGCTAAATAAGAATGGTTGTATTACATAACTCTCAAGAAAAAAGTACGTAATAAAGAAGAAAAACACACACACACATGAAAGACATTTGTTACTCTCTTCGTGAACCTATTTCCTTTTTAATCTACTCTAATAACGGGGCAAATAGTTTCTTTCAGATATGAATCTATTTGATTTAGAAGGGAAGAACTTGCATCAGTATCTCAAGTTCAATTCAAACATGGGTTTGATTACACTTCATGTTCTGAGAAAGATTTATCATCCGAAAAGAGGAAAAAATGGAGTCTTTGTCTAAAGAAATACGTTGAGAAAAGGCAAAAGAATGATCTCTTTTCTCTATTTGAAAACAGTTTAGCTTTATGCAATAATTTATAGCTACACAAAATATATGTGTTTGATTTTAATTTACACCAACAACAACAACAATAACAACTACCCAGTATGTTCCCACAAAGTGGGGTCTGGGGATGGTAATACGTACACAGGCCTTACCCCTACCCGAAAGGGTAGAGAGGCTGTTTCCGGCATTGATTTTAATTTACACCACAAATTTAAAAATCTTCTCTCTTTTCTTAAACTCCGTGCTCAATCAAATAAATTCACATAAATTGAAACGGATTGAGTATAAGATTTTGGCCACTGGAAGTTAAGCTGCGACTTGCCAGTATTTTGCACTTTGAACCTTTTTCTGCAAGTAATCACACAGATATTGACTAAAAATGTTGTAAACAGTTTTTTATCTTTTTTTTAAGTGGAAGTTGAAGAAAATAGTGTATGGACCCATTTCGAAAGCAATACAAAACCATATAATTGCATACAGTAGGCACTAGAGATCTAGCAAAATTAGATAATAGAGTGAAACTTTAAAGTACGGAAATAATGCCTTTGACAGTCCACCACATAGGCACTTTAGCTTGGAATTTGTTTATGATTACTGGTTTTGACCTCTGATCTGTATAAAACAAGGGAAAAAAAGATTTCATCCAATCCAATCCAATCCAAATTTTAGGATAGAAAGTGCTTTTTCTGTGTTTCCTAGCTACATATGTATCAAGCAATGAGTTTGGCGTTCCGCTAGGGTTTTGACTACTCCAATTATTCCCTTTTATTTTTCTTTTTTCATTTCTTTATAACTATATATAGTCTCATATTTTATTAATTAGATTTTAGCTGTCAAATTAATTATTTCTGACGTTCAGAACCTCACTTTAATTGAAGATAAAAAGGAAATTAAAATGATACTGTATGAAACGATAAGATTGTTAAAACTCGTTTCATAACATTTGTATAACTAAAACTCTTCGATAAGGGGTCGTTTGGTTGGAATATGATTTATACCGGTATAAGTTATATCGGGATAAGTTATATTGAGATTAGTTATGCTAAAATTATTGTTTATTCATTGTTTGGTAAGTTGTATTAAGAATGATAATTGCATAATTTCTAAGAAGAAGGTGTGAGTTATATCAGTGCTAATTATCCCACATTCTATAAGGTATAAGCGTTATCCCAATGTTAAAATTAACACCGGGATAACTCATACCTGGTTTGCTAACCAAACATAGAATTAAGGTGGTATTAAATTTTTATACCATCCTTATACATTCTTATACCCATGTCAAACGACCCCTAAGAGTAAAATTAAATAATTATTTTGAAATAATTAAAAGCACTAATCTTTTTTAACCAAAAAGGAAGGAAGAGTATCGCCTGCTAACAGTCCTTTTATCCTCTTATATTCCGTTTATTTTAGCAACTTATGATCAAAATGTCTCCCCCAACGACGGTAGAGGAAGCCATTCATCTCCTGTAGCACAGGACGTATTTTTTCTTTCACAATTATTTTTACCTTTGGTTCCTAATTACAAGTTTACATCCATCCTTTTTCATAGAAAACGTGGACTAAATTAAAGAGAGTAGATATGCTTAAGAGCTTTAAGAGAGCACATGGATGTGAGGGTTTTATACATCAATAGGGTACGGTCAGATATCTTATAACAAATATCACTGTATAATAATCATTCACTATAAAAATTAAGAAATAATTTTTATACTATTTTATAATATATATTCTTTATAACAACACCTTGCTATAATAGTCAAAAAAATCAAAAACAAATAAAATTGTTATAAAAAAGTTTGACTTTAATTAATTTTTCTGCCGGGCCTTGTGCCTTTGGTATCTACAATGTGGCCAAAATATTAGATGCTTTTTAGGCGTATTAATTTTTTTTTTTGTAATGTCGCATACTTCATCCGTTTCAATTTAGATGACATAGTTTGATTCGACACAAAGTTTAAGAATAAAAAGAAGACGCTTGAAATTTGACGTCCTAAAGGCTTAAGAGACAAAATCTTTATGAACCATACATTTGTCTGACTATAAAAACTTCTCATTAAACATATAAAGTTAGTAAAATAAAAAGTTTAAAGTTAAATTATTTTCAAATATCAAAATATATCATTCTTTTTGAAACAAACTAATAAGTAAAGTACGTTATTTAAATTGAAATGGAGGGAATAATTATTATAGGCGAATACATAAATAGGCCATTCAAGGTGTCCCCAACTATCATTTAAACACTTTAACTAACCTGATGACCATTTAGACACTTTTATTTGATAGAAGTGTATTTATTGGACACTCAAGTAAAGCAGATCCCATGCGTGACATACACTTGATGTTAACATAGCAAAATGGACCAATTAAATAAGAACACGTGTAATTTTAAATCAAAATAATTTCACATGTAATTAAGAAATAATAAAAAGACTAAAACATAAATTTTCAATTCTTCCCAACACAGACACCCTCATCTTCTTCTTCACGGTCTCCTCTCTCCTTCATCCCAAACACCTTTTTTTAAATCTCCATACCAAATTCTTTTTTACTCAAATCAATTTAGTCTAAGTTAAAGTAATGCTTGTTTGTCGGAAAAATCAAGCTTCGTGGAATGAAATTATGATAAGCCATAACAAAGTATTTGCCGGAAATGTCAAACGTCACCGAAAAAAGGATTTTTTTGTCGTTTGTGTTCTATTTACTTGATCTTGTGGTGGAAATGTTATGTTCGAATGCAAGAACACTTAATTTTTTCTTTATCACAGTTAAATAAGTGTATCCCTCTGGTGGTGGCTATACCGTAAAACGACTTCCCGTCGGAGCTAAGGACGCAGCTGCCAGTGAAAGAAGAGAACAAACAGGCGACAGAGTAGAACCTGATGACGGCTGCAGTCAACAACTTGTTGGAGAATTGGCAGACACCCTTATTGGAAAATGAAGGAATTCGCATTCGAAATGCTAGGACTATTCCGGTGGGTAGAAGGTTTACTATGTTGGCTGCTGTGTCTATGGTTTTGTGTATTGGATGAGCTATTTCGCCGACGACATTTGACCTAGCCGCTGGAGGCGGTTGTTGTGGTGGAGATGAAATTTTTGGGGGAAACAGTGGAATTGTTTTGGAGGAAAAAAAGGAAAATGTGATGTGGGCCCCACATGAAAATAATTTGAGCTGAAAATAAAAGAAAACAATAGTAGTATTTAGAGTCCTCACGCGCTCAATGCTTAGTGAGACACAATTAATTTGCCATGTCAGCATAAAGTGTTTAAAAACACACATTTCTATCAAATAAACGTGTCTAAATAGGCATTATGTTAGTTAAAGTGTTCAAAAAATCATTGAGGACAACTTCAAGGGGCTATTTATATATTTTGCCATTATTATATGAAAAATAATACTATAGTAAGAAAATAGTGCTGAAATAAATTAAAACGAAGGGAGTGATAATTTTAAAGAATAAAATGATTAGTGTGTGCAAGGATTAGTATGAAGTGGAAGGTGTAAAACAGGAAACTGCAATCCGCGCGTGGTGTTTCTCTCCCTAAACATCGAATCTTTGTTTCTGAAAACCCTCAATTTTGAGTACACGAGTGAGTTGTCCTACACTCCAACTGTATAACACTTGGAAAAACCACATTACAAACAAAGTGACAAAGTAGAAACTGAATAATAAATTACTCACTCCATATCAATTTATGTAATTTTTTTTAGTTCGTCACAAAATGAATAAAATAATTTATTTTTATGTATTGATTTATAGCCACACAAAAAATTTGCACTTTATTTCACACGTTTAAAAGTTTTTTTTAAAAAAATTAGTGTCCAGTTAAATATATTCATATAAATTAAAACGGAGAAAATATTAAATACTCCTGTACTCTACTGTAGTTTATTCTTTAATTTTACTTACTTTTATACGGCTCGGTTGAGCACTCATCTGTCGCTATCCCACTTAAAAGTATAGACAGAGCTGAAAATAGGATAAATTGACACCTTCTCCACCCCTAACTCCTACCCCTTCCTTCTCACACTTTTCGAGCGGGAAATAATAGAATACACGCATAAAGTGCCATTCCTCACTCTTACACACACTCTCTCTCTTCCTTCCCTACTTTTTCTCTCTACAAAAGAGAAACCCAGCTCCAAATCTCCCATCAGTCAACCAAAAAATCTCTTCATTTCCATGGAATATTGTTGCTGGAGCTCCGTTTGCCTACTTTGTATTTCTTTGTTTGTAGCAGCTTCTGGACCAGCTCGTAGTATTAGTTGTTGTTAGTGTCTGTTTTACTTTCTCTCTCTAGTTAGAGCTAAGGTACTGCTGCTTCTACTAGCTTTCTCTCTCTAAAATTCTTTATTCGTAAGTTGTTGAGTTTTATATGTTTGTGTGTGATTTCTCTGTTGTTTCAGGTAGCGTAAAAGATGGCGGTGTCGATAGATGGTTTCTCTATCAGGTGAGTAAGATTTTGTTGATTTTTGTTTACTTAAATTGTGATGCGGTACCATATTTCGATGTATTTATTGTATAAAATGTCTGGTTTGGGTTAAAATAGGGAGTATACTGCGAAAATGAGGAGTGTGGACGTGGTGAAATGCTGGCCGTTCGATGAATCAACCAAGGAAGTTCATGTGAGAGCTATGTTACCTCCAATTGCCGTAAAGAAATTCAGCTGGTGGCTTGATGTACTGGAATTATCAGATGATAATGTGGATTCTGATGTTATTCCAGTCACGGGAATTCGAACGTCTAGAAAAACAAAGACTATTAAAGGAAAATCAAGGGTTCAGAAGAAAAGGTCTATTATTGACATTTTTGCTGTGGCTCCGCAAGTGGAGAGAATGGACGACGGTGATTATTATGATGACGACGATGACGACGATGATTGTGATATTGAAAGAGTTGAGTCTTCTGATCGGAATGTTTCTGCTATTACAGATAGTAAAAATAAGAAGAGAAATACAAAGAAGAAGACGAAGAAGAAGGATAAAACGATTGTGAGCAAGTTGAAGGAGGTGAATAAGGGCGTAATAAAGAAGGATAATAAGAGGATTAAGCAAAAGAAGAAAGTGAATAGTAGTTGCGTGGATCTACTAACCCGAAAGAAGGTACAATACTTCTTTTTTTCTTTCATTTGCTGTTATTTTTTTGGTAATTTTATAAGTTGTAACTTAAATGTATCCGATGCTTGATGAATTGAGATGTTGATGTGAAATTTTGTGCATAAAATAACGGTGGTGAGTACAGTTACTTAGATTTTGGGTTGGTAAAAATCTCATTTGTTAGTTCAGTACCTTTTAACTATAAACTATTCAGGTAAAACTAGTCTTTTTACCCCTTGCTGCTTGAAATTACTGTTGAAAAATTCGCATACATCTGAATATGGAGCCATATCTTTTTATTTGTTTCTGTTTGTGTGGAAGAAAGCGACGGAGTTTTAATAGTTGTGGTGAGTTATTTTGGATTGTTGATTTCTTCAGAATACTGAGATGTAAAATTAAAGGTGCTTGTCATCACATTCAGCGTTTAGTATTGTTCAGAATCTCATATTTTATGATAGAAATTGTGTTGTTGCATCTATATTGTTGGATTACTTGCTAGAGGAAGCCTCAATTAGGCCTTACACTTGGATAGCTAAAGGACTATTTGCAGAAAAGGGAGTTTTCCAGATGACTGCTGTTTAGTTGACATTTGTTTTGTGCATTTGATATGGAATATGTGACAAGGGGCAATTTACAATTCTCCACTATTAGAAACTTGATTGGTTGCATACAATAAGGTGAATGATCATGTCCCAGCATAATTCTAGTTGAGGTGTTTACTTTTTTGACTCCAAGTACAGTAACTAATAGCCTTGTGTAATTAATTTAATGCTCCAGGAATGGAAGAACTATTTGTAATTTGTTTGATTTATTTTTTGCGTTTAATTTGATAATTCATCAATATTAAAAATTTGATGGATTTTCGTCAGTGATTTAGTCATGATATCTGAGCAGAAAATTATCGGGCTTTGAATAAACTCCCTCAAATAAGATGTAATTTTTATTAAGAACTAGGAAATTCCAAAATTCTTCTAAGTAATGTTTATCATTACCTTCAGAAATTATAATACTAGTATAAATCTTGCAGTATAGCTATAGTCTTGAATTTTCTTCTGGAAGTATGCTCCTCATAGTTTTGCTTTATATCATTGCAGGAGTTGAGATTTGTACTCTAACACACATATACGTAAACCTTTAATTTGCTGTTTGTTTTAAAGTTATTGATGTAAACCACCTCCTTTTGAAACTTTAATTTTAAAAGTTTGTTTTACGGTATTTCACTTTCTGTTTCTATAGGGTAATTGGAATGATCACTTTGTTACATCTTTTCTGGAGTTGTCTGAGTGATAATATGGATTAGTATGCAAATGGAAAACTGGTGAATAGAGATGCCTTTTTCCAAGAACTGCATTGAGGGATGAATTAGTGTGCTTCTTCGAGAACATAACTGCGTTCTTTCACTTTTTCCTTTTCTATTTCCATAATTTCTTCTGTGTTCAATGTTTGTCAAGCTTTCAATTTTTTTATTTGTTTTCTCTTTCTGGGAAGAATGTGTGGTAAATGAGAAAAAGGATATTGATCAAGTGCCCCACTTCTCTTAAACTATAACTTTAAGCTACTATTGATGCAGGAAGAAAACACTTTAAATCTGAAACTCTATGCATAAGAATGAATATATGATTAATTCAAATACATTAACCCGGCAAAAGTTAATGCTAATTGCAACAAATCATTGTCCAAGACATTCTGCTTAATGTCACTGGATTACTGGATTGCTTTATTGCTTTATTGTTTAGTTGGGAAGTAGCTAACTATCTCTCAAAACATTTTTTCTGGTACGAAACCTGAGGCTGTTCACTGTTTTGAAGTAAAATGCAATAATTTCTCAGGACCGGCTTTATGTTACCATATATGGTTGTCTGAATTTGCTTGCAGGAGAAATTTGACAAGCTCAAAGTGCCCAAATCTTTTCCAAAACCTAGTTGTCCACAACATAGTAAGAATTGTGGGAATGACATGGCAGATTATACTCCTACCTACCAAAAGAAAGCACAAAGGAAGCATCTAGTTTCAGAAAGGATGACCAAAGGCCTAACTGATTCCAAGTTCTCCGCAAAGCACCAAAAGACGTTGATTCCAGTTGGTAGCAATCTCAAGAAAAGGACTAAACGGTTTTCTGTGGAGAACTCGACAGGTGGCATTTTAAGTGGTCCCAGCGATGTAAATTTTTGCAGCAACCAACAAGGCAACAAACATGTCCCCTTCTCAGGTAAGGAAACGATTCCTTGGCGAAATAGTAAAAGCATCTTCTGTTATTCTCTTCGGATACTTGGATTTTTTCGTAGTCTGTAGTCTGATCTGGTTGCTGCTTTCGTTGTATAAGACTGTTTTGCAGAGAGAGAAGAAGTTGTATCCCTCGTAGAGGAGAAAGGAACAAACAAATATATTCCGAGAAAAACAGAAAATGAGGTTGGTGTTCGACCTAGATCTCCAAAGCAGTTGTCCGTTGTGTGTAGTAAAGCTGATGAGCCTGGTTTACTTAGGCAAAATATCGGTACTAAAGATGATTCATTTGAATGCTTTGACATTTTCAATCAAGTTGCCGAGGGAAATGGTAATTTAAAATTGTTCAGGAGAGGCTACGGGGTGGCATCACATGGTTCACAGTATCTCTGTAATCCTGGGACTCTCCACATGCCTCAACAGATATATAACCACCAAAAGAAGGCCCAAATAGATGGAAGTCTAATTAATGCTTGTGGTGCTAGTGAGAGATCACATGAGCAGTCAAAAGGTTCTCTCCATGAACTTGCTGGGATTTGCTCCATGCATTCTGTGAAGGCATATCCTCAACAGTCATCAGCTTATGAAATTCTGAACAGGAAGCCTATTTTGCTGCCACAAACCATTACAGGAAGTTGCAGTGGTCATATCATGCAATATCAACCATTCCCTCAAATTTCTCCTCAGGACTTAATGTGCAAAATATGTTCATTACCAGAGTGGAAGCAAAGAGAATCCATGTATGGAGAGAAGGGAACTGAAGAAAATCATGTTGGCTTGCCCCTCAACTCTCAAGGGGAATTGATCAATTTGAACTCAAGCGGTGAAAGAAAGTTGACTCAACTGCCAAGCTCAAGGAGAATTGTGGGTTCTTCCAGAGGATTTAACGACGTTGCACTCTCAAAATGCATGGATAATCTCCCTGATGCTAGAGGTTGGGATAAACGAGCACCACCAAAAGACCAGCTAAAATTGTCCTTTATAGATGATTCAATGCAGTGGAACCCTACTTTTCCAGTGCCTTCAAGGTTAGGTATCTATGACTATGATGCTGGAAGAACAAATGTTGAGTTGGATCCGCGCAAGGAAAATGAGCAGTCTATTACTTCTTTTGAGTTAGACCGCCACGTTAGTAATTTCTCTAACCATGGGAGCCAGCAAGATGATCAGGCCAAGCAACTTGAAACCACCAGGAGTCAGCAATATGGAAATTCTGACCATGTATCACTGCTTGTCACTCCCTCGAAAATGCGTCTGATGGGAAAAGAATTTACAGTTGGCAAAAGAGATTTTCATGTACCACAGGATAAAAGGATCTGGACAGATAAGCAGATCATTGCCGAGAAATTTTCCGCAGATAACTACAACTACAATTCAGTGGTTACAAATCATGATCAACAAAAGCTTACCGTGCATCCTGTGCTGGGGACACTGAAAGGTCCGGTCGCTTGCTCTCCTAGTATCAGAATCAATCAAGCCATTCAACGGCCTTGGGTTTGCTCCCCTGACTACAGCCATCAAATTGATTCAGTGCAGCATAATCATTTAGGTGCAATCAAACAAAGCCCTTTCACTGTTTATAATCATAAACCAAACTTTGAGGACCCTTTTACAGGTGGATATAAATCTTTCACATTCAGCCCCTACGCTCCTGGACCAACAGCGGTTCATCATTACTCCAGTCAGAATGAGGGCTCGAGCTCTGTTGTTCTGAACAGTTCAAACTGCGCCATCAATTCTCCTCTGCTGCGTCCAGATTCTGAAATGAATTTCCGATCACCCTGGTCTCAGTTATCTTCAGGAAGCACCCCATGGTTTTCAGATGCAAAAGAAAAGAGAAAACTAATGGATTTTCATGAATTGTATTCTACATCTGACAGGAACCATCATTACTGCAGCATTTCTGGGGATAACCGTCAAATTGACCATTCGGTATATTTTGCATCTGAGCGCTTCTGTTCTTTCACTCAGCGCCCTGCATTGGAGAATCCAGTTGCTTCACCATCTTTGGTTAACTACCCCCCTACGCCACTTCAAATAGGTTCCAGAGCAAATGCTGGCACAAAGAAAAGACATGGTGACATGATGAAGTTGAAAGAGAAGATCACATCTACTCCTTGTGTTAGAGAAACTGGTTACAATACAGAGGGTAAAAAGAGGCCGCTATCTGCATCAGACAATTGTACAAATGCAACAAAGATCCCTAACTTGATTTTTCAAGAAGATCCTTCTGTAGTTTCACCATTAAATAGGCTTTCTAATTTTGAAGGTCGTTTCAGCTGCAGACAAGCATTGGAATCAAGTTCAGTTAAAGGCATGGCAAAGAGTATCGAGAGTGGCCAAAGTGGAACACCTGATGCAGGTCTTGGATCTTTTAACAGTGAAGATACTCTCAAATATGACTGCAGTCCAAGATCTGGGCCCATTAAATTAACAGCTGGAGCAAAGCACGTACTTAAACCCTGTGAGTATAATGATCAGAAGAACTTCAGGCCAACTCATTCAACTATCCAATTTGGTGCGTCTACTGCTGGTAGCACGACTCTGGAAACTGAGAAATCAACCAAGATTTACAAGTTCTAGTGGTGAGCTCAAGCTTTCTGGGATAAATACTATCATTCTCCAACTCTTGAATCACGGGAACGTCAGTTTTGCTACTTGCAGGAGACTTTTTCACTACCCCAGTGGACTTGGAATCAGATGTAAAGTAGTCGAAACATGATGCTGCAGTTGACACGTTGACATTTAGGCTTTACTACTAAATTATACTCTAATCGTCAGGTAACCATCTTTTGGATTGTGATGACATTTTGATGTGGATGCCTTACTTTTGACATTCATCATTTGTGCGCTTCTTCAATCTTTTGTTTTGTTGAAAGCCTTCAACTACTCAGTTTTGAATATACTCGAAAAGGAGACTAGAAAATTAATAACAAAGGAAAGAAATCCTCTTCGATGTTCCTGATATATCATCATTTCGGGCAATCCCCGAGGGTAATAATGAGGTACTCTGATGTCATTGTAGGAACATTCACATCGTTCCTGGTTATTGCATTTTATTTTTTTGGGTTTCTATCAACTGAAGTTAGCATTCTATGCATCCGGAGATGTAGATGTTTAAGTTACTCACATTACTGTGGCCAGTGCTTCACCCAATTTTCTGCCCCAGGAGTAAAGATGCTGGAATACATAAATGTAGAATAGTATGTGTAACTTTAAAATCAAACGAAACATCAATATACGGCTAAGATATCTCTGATGTTTAAATCAAATCTTACTACGGAGTAATAACTAAATCTTGGTTACAAGGAGAATTGCCACTCCATCTAGCAACAGTCATTGCTGTAATTCTGGAAAGAGAAATAGAATGTTTTCTCCTGTGGAATTGTTGCATAGCCAAGTACAAAGATAAATAGCCGGTCAAAATTTAAAGAATGGAGTCTCCTGTTTTCTTTCAGCCTGCAAACATGTCAAAAATCGAGAATGAGTTTATCAAAGAAGTTGTTAGCACAAACTGGAATGGCAATGTCAAAATTCTTAAAAGTGTCGCCTCTTTTCTATACAACTCTCAACTGCTTTCCTGGCATCAAAGCTCATCATCAGAAGGGCCATCGGTTATCTTGAACTCGGGCTTACATGGCTACCGACCTTAACATGCTTTCACACAAGATTCTCATGTATGTGAGCTTCTCTATCACGACCCAAACTCCACTAAGGGTCCAATTACTTGTTCAAGTTCTCATTTTAACAATTAAGCTTTTCCTTCAATTTTTATGTAAAAAAAAAAAATGCCTGCTTCAATTCGAATTAAATAATAATCAATTAAATAAAATATTTCAAAATCATTCCATAACCGGATCTCACAAGTGTATGAGCATTTACTATGACAGAAACAAATTGTGACATCCATCCGAAATACAGTAGATAGAAAGTAAATATATTATGCTGGAAATGGACTATACTAGCTGCGGGCCGCCTCAAACAATGCAACTCATCTAGTCCCAAAATCATCCGCGCTGCCACGCCTAATAAGCCAATAACAACACATGAACCCGTGCAACAAAAATACACAGAAGTGTAGTATGAGTACGAAAACAACTCGTTTTCAATGACTATCCCGTCTAATCTCGAAGAAGCAGAGATGAGATAGTCGACTTCGACACTTACTAGTAGTCCAATAATAATGTCAATAATACATTAAATCGTGTATTTCTATAAACATGATTTTTATTCCAATAGAAGCAAACGAGTAAACAATTAATTCGTTTATAAGAAATTTTCTTTTCATTATTTATCCAAATATTTTCAAGCCATGAAAAAGCAATAACAACTTTAATAAGTTTAAGGCGACAATATCAGCATGCGCAAATAATCACCGTGGGATGTACGGCCCAATCCAATGTAAAAGTAAATTGTGCACTACCGAGGGTCGAACGGCTTGAATCATAGATGCATCTATTACCCCGCTCGTGAACTACCATGTGACGCGGTCAACATAAAATAAACAGTCACACTGCTCGCGAATCATTCATGCGACGTACGTACACATAAAAATACATGCTCAAATAGCCAATTAAGAATTTATCGGGGAATAATTATTCAAATAAAGCCACTTTATCTTTTAACAATTTAAGAAAAGAAGTCAAATCCTTTTGAGAATGGATTTATTAATTCGATGTGGTTTAAGCAATTCGAGCTATCAATAAGATTACAAATATTCCAAGTATAGCATGCTTTTGGGTCCTAGACTACCCGGACTTAAACATAATAGTAGCTATGCATAGACTCTCGTTACGTCGTGCATGCGTAGCCCTCACAAATAGGAGCACATAACCAATTAATTCACCTATGGGGACATTTCCCTCTTACAAGGTTAGAAAGGAGACTCACCTTGCTCCGAAAGATCCATAACCAGCATTCCGCGCCCTTCCGAAGACTTGAATCGATGCACAATGCTCCAAAACTAGCCAATAATTATATAAACCCATTAATATATGCTAAGGTACTCATTATAATCCAATTTATAATAATTTCAAAATCCGATCAAAAAGTTGACAAAGTTGCCCTCAAGCCCGCGCGCCCGGAATTCGAAATTTTTCGTAGGTAAGGTTTACTCATAGCCTCATAAACTCAAATATATAATTTTCTCTAAATTCTATACCCAAAACATGATCAAAATCCAAGAATACTAGTAATTTTCTAGGTTTTCTTCAAAATCCCAAAATTTCTACTAATTTACATGATTTATCATGTTAAAATCTGGATATAATCCAAGCAATTAACTTGCAATAGGTGGGAATCACTTACCTTGACATGGATAATGAAAATGGAGATCCAAAATCGCTCCTAGGTCGGCTCCCATGGAGGAAATAACATGAAATGAGCCAAACCCATTTCTTTGCACTTATACATTGCCCCTACGACTCTTCTACGCGTTTGTGAGACCCTCATCGCGTTCGCGAAGAAGAAAATTTTCAAAAATCATTTTCGAAACTCTCCTCAGACAACCTCTAGTATAATGGCCATAGCTTTTCTTACAAAACTCCAAATGACAAATGATTAATGTTTTGAAAACCATACACCAAGATACATCATTCATGTTTTGGTCAACTCCTAGTTTCTTATAGATTTTGATATATAAGCAGTCAAAGTCAGCCCTGTGCAACACGATTTCTTCTTCATCTTCCCAGATAACCTATATAGTACCATCCATAACTTTTAGTACACAAATCTAAATGCTAAATGGTTTATATTTCTGAAAACTAGACACAAAGGGCTACAACTTTCATTTTTGAATCATCTCTAAATTCTTTATGGATTGCAAGATATGAGCCTCCCAAGTCAGATTTCCTTCTTCTCGAACGCGAGAACCTCTTCGCGAACTCTAAAAACAGAGTCCCTGAAGCCAAATGCTTCTTGGCGAATGCGAGAGGATCATTGCGAACGCGAAGAACAACACCAGATACCAGCACTAGCTATTTCAAAACAACACGAAATAATCTGAAACCACCCCGAAACACAACCGAGACCCCCGGGGCCCCGCGCAATCACACAACCAGTCCCATAACATAACACGGACCTGCTCGAGGCCTCAAATCACATCAAACAATATCGAAATCATGAATCACACTCCAATTCAAGCTTTATGAACTTTAAAATTTTAAACTTCTACATTTGATGCCGAAACCCGTCAAATCATGTCCGATTGACCACAATTTTTGCACACAAGTCATATTCGACATTATGGACCTACTCCAACTTCCGGAATCAGAATCCAACCACGATATCAAAAAGTCCACTTCCGGTTAAACTTCTGAAAAACCTTCAATTTTCTATCTTTAGTCAAATGACTCCAAAATGACCTATGGACCTCCGAGAGCACTTCTGATCGTGCTGCCAACTCCAAAATAACCATACGGAGCTATTCATAGACTCGGAATCCCAAACGGACATCGATAACATTGAAATTCACTTCAAGCCAAGCTTAAGAAATTTCTTCTAAAATGCTAGCTTCCACAAGGCGTTAAAACGCCCCTGAGTTATCCAAAACCCGATCTGGGCATACGACCAAGTCCGAAATTATTATACAAACCTACTGGAACATTCAGATCCCCATTCCGGTCGTTTACTTAAAAATCTGATCTTAGCTAATTCTTACAATTTAAAGCTTCTGAAATGAGAATTCTTTTTCCGAATCAACTCCGTATTTGCCGAAATTCAATTTCTACCATGCGCATAAGTCATAATACTTCTGAACGATGTGATAGAGCTCAAAACGACTGATCGGGTTGTTACATTCTCCATTGAAAACAGATAGCCACAACCTTACGCACAATACAAGTTTGAAATGTGGCCAAAATTGAATCCTGTGAATGATAATTGCAAGTTCTAAGATGAAGCCAATTCAGGAAATCGTTTTGATCGGTTTGTAATAAGTTCGAAGATCAAATATTTACCGATTGCTGATCATCTAGTTCTAGTGGTGACGAGTTAGCGTGCGCATATATAGTGGAATATTTATCCATTGGAAATCATTTGTGGCAGGCATTTTCAACAACAACAACCCAGTATAATCCCACTTAGTGGGGTCTGAGGAGGGTAGTGTGTACGCAGACCTTACCCCTACCCTAGGGTAGAGAGGCTGTTTCCAAATAGACCCCCGGCATCCTTCCCTCCAAGAACTTCCCACCTTGCTCTTGGGGAGACTCGAACTCACAACCTCTCGGTTGGAAGTGGGGGTTGCTTACCATCAGAGCAACCCCTCTTGTCTTGTGGCAGACATTTTCATTTGGCAAAATTTAAGCAGTGAATTAGCGACTCACAGAGGATAAAATAGCGTCACACCAGGCTTGATAGTTAATGCTTAACGAATTCCTTGTTTTTATATACTCCCTCCGTTTCAATTTATGTGAACATATTTCCTTTTTAGTCCGTGCCAAAAATAATGACCTCTTTCCTTATTTGGAAACAATTTACCTTTATGCAATGATTTATAGCCACACAAAATAAAGGTGCCTCATTTTACACCACAAGATCAAAAGTTTTCTCTCTTTTCTTAAACTCCGTGCCCAGTCAAATGGGTTCACATAAATTGAAACGGAGGGAGTATAATGAATCGCTAAGCAAGCAAAATTCTAATGAGAGGATTGGAATCTTTTATACGTATGGGTACTAGAGCTTATTTCCCGTTTGCAGTCGAAAAATACAAGCTTAACCTCAACCTATAGAGTTTTATACGCTATATTTTTCTAGATTCTATTGCATGAGGCATAAAAGAGTTTATCGAAGATCTTCTTAAAAGTATTAATATATTTATACATTACTGTACTGCTATAAATCAGGTGATTTTCATTCGCAATTCCGACTGAATTCCTACTGATTTTACGCAAATGTGTACCGATCAGTCGGAAATTTCCGACCGAATATCGTGTACCCTACCAGTTTCTTTCTTTTTTGATGCTTCGGTTAACGCGCGATATATATATTTTTGTATTACCATAGATCATCGTATTCTAAAAGAATGAATTTCCTATAGTGTAACAAATAAATGTACTATATATGTGAGACCTTGAGACCTTTTTTTTTCATCTGAAGCATAGCTCGCCAATTATGATAAACACTGTTAGCAATAGTGATAAAATAATGAAACGGATAGTGGCACCAAAAGTGTTCGATTCAGGTTGTCTCCGAAATATCCAACATATTCCAATAATGAAGTCAAGTTTATGCAGTAGTACTGGAGACAAGGGGGGCAAATTGCTTTATGTCATTCTCGTGGAGCATCTAAACCTTAATTAATCCGAGAAAGCTTTAACCTTTGACTCTCTCACACTGGAATATTATTACCACCATAAATTAAAAAGATGCATTTGTATAAAGATTCTTATACTTGTATTAGTACTCCAAAATCTTACAAGTATGTTGTATATATTTCTACTTTAACATAATTTTTTTAAATAATCACTTGAACATTTTTAATCAACAGAATAGAAGATGATACTGAAAACAAAAACAAAGAGAGTGTGATAATAGTGGAAAATTACGTTAACCCTACATAAGTCATAGGAGAGACGTGGGGCACTGGGGCAATTCTAGGTAATATTTGTTTTTTTTCCGTCCCGCATTGTAGCGCGACTATAGCCGAATTTATTCCGCGTAGCCATTCAGAAGGAAGTGTGAATGGTTATGGGCAGGCGAAGCTATGTCAGACCACCCTTCGCCAAAAAATTATTCTACTTATAAAGTAAAATATTACGTTATTGATCAAAAATAGAATTTTGAACACCCTTATTGAATTTTCTAGCTTCACCACTGGTTAATGGATGATTAAGGGAAGAGCAGCCCCATCCGCTGCACCATGTCCTTTGTTGGTAGGTAATATTCATTATTTAGTGTTACATATCAATAAGCGTGACATTTTTTAAGAAAACATTTCACGTTAGAACAACAGGGCTCTATACTTTTCAATTTTATAGCTCATATTTCAATTTACAACTAACTAGCCTATAAATAATAGGCTAAGATTCAACATACAACTCCAATAGATTCTCAAAATTACTATTTAATTTTAAAAAAGATTCCTCAAGTTTTTAAATTAATTTTCGAATAATTAATTGTGACTCAAATATTAATTCAACAAACCAAATTCAGTTGGGTGGTGAAAATTAAATTTTTAACAAGTTTAAATATGTGGATTTAAATTATGAATTTGATTTTGTGATATTTCGAGTGGATGTTATTTCGACTTGTTAGAAATAGTATAAGGAGGTTGTATATAAAATTTGAAGTCATTTAATGGAGGTTTGGAATGGTTTTAAACAAGAATTGCAACTGAAAATTGTGGAAAAAGTTCGTGTACAGACGCTTCTATAAAGGTGTATAAAAGTGTATAATTGTGTATAAGGTGTATTTCTACACTCATATATAAGATTATACATAATTATACAAAAATTGGCTTCGTCTTCTTCCTTGCGTCGTTTGTGAAATTTAACTCATATCTTGCTCAAATCTACTCCAAATCACTTCAAATTTAAATTTTGTACTCCTTTTGATATTTTCAATCAATTGGAACAATACCCAATCCAAACAACTAACAAATTAAAAAAAAAACATTTTCAAAAGCAATGTTTTGATGGTCTTCTACTCTTCAATTTTCTTTCGTTGCAAGCAGGTGACACAAGAGGAGAAGCAGAAAATACACGGCCCTTTGAAGCATATGTAAAAGATGTGAGAAAAAGAGAGAGTGAATGTAATAGTTGTAAAAACAAAGAATTAACTCCATAGCTTTTAGAAGCAATGGTTGTAAAAACACATATTTTGAATTTGCAAGCGCTTTCAATATGTATACAATATGGGCTAGGTGGGATAATGCTTAAAAACATAGACCATTTCTTATTATGGTTTGAAGTTATGTGATTTTCTTATAATTCTTTCATTTTCTTTAACCTGGATGAGACTTATGAAAAAAGGTAGAAGAACCGGAAACGAAAGGAAAAAATAGAGATAATTGCGAAGAACTAGTTGGTAGAAAACATTTGAAGAAAAAAAAAACTTATATACGTTCGAATTAGTTTGTGAGAAAAAATTATGTTGAGAACATTATTTGTATTATTTTTAGTAGGAATATCTTTTGATTCTTTTCGGTTTGTGGAATTGTGGAAGAACTTTTGGGCAACGTATATCGGAGAAAGACTGTATTGATAACCCGATTCTTAACCGAATAGGAGATATTAATTTACAAATTAGAGGTGAAACATTATAAAAATCTATCTATATATTATTAAAAGAAGAGGATAAAGCCTTCTCCTTAATTAAGTCAAGTGGCAGCATAAAAAAGTCACTTGGCATAATTAGTTACTAATTAATTTTTAAGTTAATAATTAGTTAAGTAGTTATTATATATATATATATATATATATATATATATATATATATATATATATATATATATATATATATATATATATATATATATATATATATATATATATATATGGCAGGCGTTGTAAATGTAAATTATAAACTTGTTAGTAAATCAATTGTATGGTTATGTTTGTACATTGTGAAATCTCATAATTAGTTATAATAAAAAAATCAAAATATAAATATATAGAAAAATAACTACACATTCAAATTGGGTGGGAATAGTTTCAAGTTGGAGTGTTAAAATTATTTTAAAATAAAAAAAAAAACAAAATTAACTATAATTTAAAAATAAAAACAAAAGAAGAAAAAATACCCATACAAATTGATGAGTAGTTGGAGTTTTAAAATAATAAAATTAAATTAAAAAATAAAAATTATTTCATCAAGTTGGAGTTTATAATTATTTTAAAATAAAAAACAAAAATAAAGCAATAAAAAACTTTTGATATAAATTGCGGAGTAATTTCTTTTTAATATTCTATTTTCTATATATCTTCTATATATTATTAAAATGAGAGAATAAAGTCCCCTCTTTAGCCAAGTGGTAGCCTAAAAACAACTTATGGAATAATTAGTTAATAACAAAGAAATTATTTATTATAAATGAACAAAGAAATTAACTACCTAAACTAACTACTAAAACATGGGAAAGAGTTGGTTTAGGTTAGTTAATTTCTTTATTTCATTTTCTAAAATCATTTCCTTTTTTATTTTTTGAAATAAAAAGTATATTTATTCATTAAAATTCAAACAATATTATTGAGTAAAATATAATAAAATTTAAAATAAAAAAATTATATTTTCAAGAGTAATATCTTCTATTATATTACAAATAAAATAGCAGACAAAAATATTCAATAAGTAATATGCTAATAATATATTTATATTATTAAAAGCCAAAGAAAAATGTACCACATTAGTACAAGTGGTAGCCTAGATAAAAGCCACATGACATAATTAATTAATAACAGAAAACTTATTTATTGAAAATTAACAAAGAAATTAACTAAAATATCGATGAGGGTTGGGCATATCGTATTGACAAATAAATTGATAATTGAAATTTATTAAAGTAATAAGGTCTAATAGTATCAAACAAGAATTATTATAATTAATTTTCCTTTTTAATATTGATCGCGCATCGCGCGGGTACGACTACTAGTATATTATTAAAAGGAGAGGAAAAAGTCATCTCCTTAAGCCAAGTGGGAGCTTTAAAAAAAGCCACGTGGCATAGTTAGTTATTAAATAAATTATTTAGTTAATAATTAGTTAATTGTTATTCTTTTTGAATTTAGATATATCTAAAAAACAAAATAATAAAAAAATAATAAACTACCATATATATATATATATATATATATATATATATATATATATATATATATGTGTGTGTGTGTGTGTGTGTGTGTGTTTTAGTTACTTTAATTATATTAATAAATATAGATATCTTATAATTAATTAACTATAATAAAAAATTATATAAAAAATAAAAATATAAATATATAAAAAAATAGCTACCCATTCAATTGGATGAGAGTAGTTTCAAGTTGGAGTTTTTAAATTATTTTAAAATAAAAAAGAAAAAAATCTATAAAAAATAAAAAAAGAGAAGAAAAACTACCCATTCAAATCGGGAGTAGTTTCAAGTTTGAGTTTTAAAATAAAAATAGATATCTTATAATTAATTAATAAAAAAATATAAATATAAATATATAAAAAAAGTAACTACCTGTTCAATCTATATATTATTAAAAGGAGAGGAAAATGCTCTCTCCTTAAGCCAAGTGGCAGCTTCAGAAAAAGCCGCGTGTCATAGTTATTTATTAAACTGGTTATTTGGTTAGTAATTAGTTATTGGTTATCTATATCTATATATTATTAAAAGCCAAAGATAAAAGCTTCTCATCAAGTCAAGTGTCAAAGCAATGAATTAACACGTGGCTCATTAGGACATTGTTCCTAATTTATACAACAACAACAACAACAACAACCCAGTAAATTCCCAGAAAGTGGGGTCTGGGGAGGGTAATATGTAGACAGGCCTTGTTCCTAATTTATAAGAAGTACAAAAAAATCAATTACAAATTTACTTTAATTAGGATTAGGAGGAAGACTAAATTTTATTTTTAAAAAAAAACTAATTCCATTCCTTGCAAAACCGTCACTTTTCTTCTTAATTTTTACGAATTAAAAAACAACCAAATACAATTACATTTTGATTAGGATTATGATAGGAACAATAATTTAATTTATTTTAAATAAAAAAACTACCAATTTCTTTAAACCATCAGTTTTCTTCCAAATTTATAGGAATTTCTTCCAAATTTATAGGAAGTTAAAAAAGGAGTTATAAATTTTTTTTATTAGGATTAGGATATGAAGAATATATTTTTTTATAATGTAATTAAAAACGGTTAAATTTGCCTTATAACCGTCACTTTTTTCTAAATTTATATGAAGTAAAAAATAGGAATTACAATTTTATTTTGAGTATTATTAGGATAGGAAGATTATATTTATTTTTTTAAAAAAATATTCATATTCTTAGATGAATATATTCGATTTATATATATTCGATTTCTTTTAATTTCGATGTAATTTATAGTAGTATTTTTCTTGGTATAATTTAAACTTTAGTGTAAATATTGAGTTTTCTTATTTACATTGTTTCTTCAAGTCTTAAAGTAAGTTGGTATATGTGTGTGTGTGTGTGTGTATTTTTTTTATCTTTTTTTACTTAATAAAATTTTTTTTTAGGAAAAGTTAAATAAATATATATAGAGTTAAAAAAAAAAGTTAAATAAATAAAACGAACCATCTTCCCCACTTCCCCATATCACTCATGCCCTACCCCCACTTTCTCACACCCAACTTCCTCACTTTCCTACATCACTCATGCCTTTCCCACATCACTCATGCCTTTCCCACACTCAGATCATACACCTAACAATAACTTCTCACTCCCTCCACACATCTACACATAATAACCAACACATCCACATATTCTATAAATATAGGACACACACAGAGACAAAAGGAGGGGGCCAGAGTGATTCTCTCGGCTGTTCCGTTCTGTCACGACCCGGATTTTCCACCATCGGGAGTCATGATGGCGCCTACTAGTGGAAGCTAAGCAAGCCAACTATTATTTACATTGTTCATTAGTTACCAAACTCCTCTTAAGACTTTAAATTAAAAACATATAATTACAGCGGAATAATTAAACTTAGCGGTAGACTTAGTCAATTTTTATCAAATATGATACAGAAACCCAAACATGATACACTACCCAAGACTGGTGTCACAATACTCACGAACTTCTAAGAATAATAGACATAATTATCTGAAAGAAATATAAGATGTTTATCTCGAATACATGAGATAACAGAATGAAATACATAGATAGAAGAGACAACGGGTCCTGCGGACGCCTGCAAGGCTACCTCGTAGTCTCGGTAGTCGGAATATCCACAATCGTGCTACTGTTGTTACTGCTGTCCGTAACCTGTATCTGCGCAAAAAAAGCGCAGATTGTAGTATCAGCAGTACCGACCCCATGTGCTGGTAAGTGCCTCGCATATCCCAGTGAAATAGTGACGAGACTAAGGCCGGTCACCCACATAAACCTGTATAGTTGAAATATATAAACGTTTATAAGGAAAGACTCAGTAGTCGGAATATCCACAATCGTGCTACTGCCGCTGCTGCTGTCCGTAACCTGTATCTGCGCGAAAAGAGCGCAGAGTGTAGTATCAGCACGACCGACCCCATGTGCTGGTAAGTGCCTGGCCTATCCCAGTGAAATAGTGACGAGACTAAGGCCAGTCACCCACATAAACCTGTACAGTTGATATATATATATATATATATATATATATCAATAATTATACAAACGTTTATAAGGAAAAACTCTGCTCTGAAATAACAGTCAATAACTCAAAATATCCAGAGTAATCTAGTCAATAGAATAAATCTTACTTTCATGTCTCAATTCATTTTTCATTTCATATCTTGTGGTAGGCGTACCACCCGCTCCCAAATGTAACAATAAGTTATACCTTGTGGTAGGCGTACCACCCGCTCCCAACTAAATCAATAATTATACCTTGTGGTAGGCGTACCACCCGCTCCCAAATATATCAATAAATTATATCTTGTGGTAGGCGTACCACCCGCTACCAAATATATCAATAATTATACCTTGTGGTAGGCGTACCACCCGCTCCCAAATATATCAATAAATTATATTTTATGGTAGGCGTACCACCCGCTCCCAAATATATCAATAGGCTACCGGCAACTATGGCCAATGCCAAGATTTAAATCACTTTGTGGTCGGCGTGCCACACGATCCCATTTCTTATCATATAAGTGGTCGGCGCCCACACGATCCCAATTCATAAATATATATATTACCGATATTTAACCAATAATCTCTGCATCAACAATATTTATAATTACCGATTTTGATCCAATAATTGATAATAATTCAACAATTTATCTCCATTAACGGTGTGACACCAATAACTCTTAATCAACAATTCATACATAACTAAATTCCTATTCCTTCAAACAAGATAGAACAAACACTTACCTCGAAAGTTTACGAACGATTCAATTTGTAGCAATGCCTTTTCCTTTCGAATTTGGCTCCAATCCAATCGTATCTATACACAATTGATTTAATATCATCAATTCTACTTAACAAACTAGTTCATATTGCTAAATATGATTTTTACAACATTCTGTCCGGAATAGTAAAAATCGACCCCGGGCCCACATAATCGAAACCCAAGTTTCGAACCAAAATAAGTTCACCCAATCATCCATGAGTTCAAATATACAATTTGTTCTTAAGTTCGACTCAAAAACTAAGTGTAGATCGCAAATTCTTTGAAACCCTTACTATACTCAATTCTCTAGTTTTTCTACCCATTTACACCTATTTAGGCTTAGGAATTCAAATAATATTGATGGAAAATGAAGAAAAAGAGTTAAGAATCACTTACCCAAGAAGTTGATGAAGAATCGCTCAAAATCGCCCAAGGAGCTGTGGAGAAGAGAGAGTTTTGTGAAAATGGGATAAAATTTCGTAAGTGTTCTGTTTTTTAGCTGAAGAATTCGCTGGGTGAAATTACCCTACGCGATCGCGTGAATTGGGCTGCGATCGCGTAGAGGAAAGACTGGCCTCTTATGCGATCGCGTGAATATGGCTGCGATCGCGTAGAGAAAAGACTGGAAGCTACGCGATCGCGTGAGGGAAGCTGCGATCGCGTAGAGGAAATTCATCAGGCAGCCTATTTGGCCTATGCGATCGCGTGTACATGACTGCGATTGCGTAGAAGGACTGGCCAATGCAGTGCGATCGCGTGGATGAGGCCGCGATCGCGTAGAACAAAATCCCTGTGCAGAAGTTGCAGAATTTCTGCTGTGTTTTCAAATCCAAAAACACCCCGAACCACCTCCGAAACACTCCCGAGCCCTCGGGGCTCCAAACCAAATATGCACACTAACTCAAAAATATCATACGAACTTTCTCGCGCGATCAAATCGCTAAAATAACATCAAAATCAATGAATTGAGCCTTAAAACTCAAGAATTCTTTCAAATTTCATAATTCCAAAATTTCCAATTTAAAGCCAAAACACGTCAAACGACGTCCGTTTTCAACCAAACTTTACAGGAAGCGCTTAACCAATATATATGACTTGTACCGGGCATCGGAACCAAAATACGAGCCCGATACCAGTACTTTTTAATAAAAATTCAGTTTCATTTTCCTTAAACATTTTCAGAAAACAATTTAACAGAAAAATTCTTTTACCGGGGTTCTAGACCTCGGATTTCAATTCCAGGCATACGCCCAAGTTCCATATTTCTCTACGGATTTTCTAAGACCATCAAATCACGGGTCCGGGTCCGTTCACCAAAAATGTTGACCAAAGTCAACCATATCAATATTAATATCAAAATTCTTCAAATATTTCACACCTTTCACATATTTCAACATAAAAATTTTCCAGCTTCGCGCCCGAACTGTGCACGCAAATCAAGGCAACTATAAATGAGGTTTTCAAGACCTCATAAGCTCGAAATGATTAATAAACAAGTGATGACCCTTTGGGTCGTCACATTCTCCACCTCTAAAACAACCGTTCGTCCTCGAACGGACAAAAGAAAGAAGTACCCGAGTCAAGGAATAGATGAGGATATCGGCTCCGCATGTCAGACTCGGACTCCCAGGTCGATGCCTGAGGAGGCTGACCTCTCCACTGAACACGCACGGAAGGAAAACTCTTCGACCTCAACCGTTGAACCTACCGGTCTTGAATAGCTACCGGCTCCTCCTCATAAGACAGATCCTTGTCCAATTGGACAGTGCTGAAATCTAACACGTGCGACGGATCGCCGTGATATTTTCGAAGCATGGACACATGAAACACTAGATGTACAGCTGATAAGCGAGGTGGCAAAGCAAGTTTATATGCCACCTCTCCCACACGATCAAGAATCTCGAATGGTCCAATAAACCTAGGGCTAAGTTTGCCCTTCTTTCCAAATCTCATCACGCCCTTCATAGGCGATACTCGGAGCAATACTCGCTCCCCTACCATGAAAGCTATATCTCTAACCTTGCGATCTGCATAGCTCTTTTGCCTGGACTGAGCTGTGCGAAGCCTTTCTTGAATAATCTTGACTTTATCTAAGGCCTCCTAAATTAAATCCGTGCCCAATAACCGAGCTTCTCCCGGTTCAAACCATCCAACCGGAGAACGACACCGCCTACCATACAATGCTTCATAAGGAGCCATCCGGATGCTCGATTGATAACTATTATTATAAGCAAACTCTGCCAACGGCAGGAATTGATCCCACGAACCTCCAAAATCAATAACACACGCCCGTAGCATATCTTCCGGTATCTGAATAGTCCTCTCGGACTGACCATCCGTCTGGGGATGAAAGGCTGTACTTAGCTGAACTTGCATGCCCAACTCTCGTTGAACCGCATTCCAGAAATGTGAGGTAAACTGTGCACCTCGATCTGAAATAATAGAGATTGGCACGCCATGAAGGCGAACGATCTCCCTGATATAAATCCCAGCTAACCTATCAGATGAATATGTAGTGGCAATAGGAACAAAATGAGCTGACTTGGTCAACCTATCAACAATCACCCAAACAGCATCAAACTTCTTCCGAGTCATCGGAAGTCCAGAAACGAAATCCATCGTGATTCGCTCCCACTTCCATTCAGGAAGTTCAATTCTCTGAAATAAACCGCCAGGTCTCTGATGTTCATACTTAACCTGCTGACAATTAAGGCACCGTGCCACATATGCCACAATATCCTTTTTCATTCTGCGCCACCAATAATGTTGACGCAAATCTCGATACATTTTCGCTGCGCCTGGATGAATAGAATACCGCGAACTGTGAGCTTCTTCTAGAATCAATTCTCTAAGCCCATCAACATTTGGCACACAAATGCGCCCTTGCATCCTCAGGATCCCATCAGCATCTAAGGTGACCTGTTTAGCACCTCCTCGCCGAACCGTATCTCTAAGGTCACATAAATAAGAATCATTATATTGTTGATCGCGGACACGCTCCAATAATGAAGAGCGAGCGATCGTGCAAGCTAGTACTCGACTAGGCTCAGAAATATCCAACCTCACAAATCGGTTGGCCAAGGACTGAACATCCAAAGCAAGTGGTCTCTGATTGACTGGAATATAAGCAAGACTACCCATACTGGCTGACTTCCTACTCAAAGCGTCTACCACCACGTTTGCTTTTTCCGGATGATATAAAATGGTGACATCATAATCTTTTAGCAATTCTAGCCACCTTCTCTACCTCAAATTCAACTCTTTCTGCTTAAACAAATACTGAAGACTCTTATGATCGGTGTATACTTTACATGCTACACCATACAAATAATGCCGCCAGATCTTCAATGCGTGAATAATCACCGCCAATTCTAGATCATGCACTGGATAGTTCTTCTCATGAATCTTCAATCGCCTCGAAGCATAGGCAATAACTTTGCCATCATGCATCAACACTTCTCCAAGCCCAACACGGGAAGCATCACAATAAACTGTATAAGGTGCTGAACCCGTGGGTAAACCCAACATTGGTGTTGTAGTCAAGGCTGTCATGAGCTTCTCAAAGCTCGCCTCACACTCATCCGACCACCAAATTGAACACCTTTCTGGGTCAATCTGGTTAGTAGGGCTGCAATAGATGAAAATCCCTCTACAAATCGGCGATAATAACCCACTAATCCCAAGAAACTCCGAATATCTATGGCTGATGTCGGTCTAGGCCAGTTCTTGACTACCTCAATCTTCTGCAGATCAACCTGAATACCTGCTGCCGTCACAATATGACCCAGGAATGCAACTGAACTTAGCCAAAATTCACACTTTGAAAATTTTGCATATAGTTGGCTATCTCTCAGAGTCTGCAAGGCCACTCTGAGATGTTGCGCATGCTCCTCCTGACCGCGGGAATATATTAATATGTCATCAATGAAGACTATTACAAACAAGTCTAAATAAGGCCGGAACACCCGATTCATTAATTCCATAAAAGCTGCTGGAGCATTTGTCAACCCAAAAGACATGACCGGAAATTCATAATGTCCATACCGAGTGCGGAACGCTGTCTTAGGGACATCAGATGCCCTAATCTTCAGCTGATGATAGCCAGATCTCAAATCTATCTTTGAGAAAGACCTTGGCATCCTGAAGCCGGTCTAATAAATCATCAATTCGCGGGAGTAGATATTTATTTTTGATAGTAACCTTTTTCAAATGCCGATAATCAATGCACATTCTCATCGAACCATCTTTCTTCTTTACAAATAATATCGGCGCACCCCACGACGAAATACTGGGTCTAATGAAACCCTTTCCAAGTAAATCTTGCAACTACTCCTTCAACTCTAGCAGAGCCATGCGATATGGTGGAATAAAAATGGGCTGAGTGCCCGGAGCCAAATCAATTCAAAAATCAATATCCCTATCGGGTGGCATACCCGGCAGGTCTAAAGGAAAAACTTCAGGAAATTCGCGAACCACAGGCACAGAGTCAATAGAAGGAACCTCAGCATTGGAATCACGGACATAGGTCAAATAAGCCAAGCATCCCTTCTCAACCATATGCTGAGCCTGAATATAAGAAATAACATTGCGACTAGTATGACCTGAAATTCCTTTCCACTCTATACGAGGCAAATTCGGCAGAGCTAAAGTCACACTCTTGGCATGGCAATCTAAAATAGCATGATATGGAGATAGCCAGTCCATGCCTAATATAATATCAAAGTCCACCATATTTAGGAGCAATAAATCAGCACGGGTCTCGAGACCCTCAATTACTATAATACATGACCAATGAACTCGATCAACCACAATAGAATCGCCTACTGGTGTAGACACATGAACAGGAACACTCAGTGGATCACTAGGCTGAATCAAGTACGGTGCAAAATAGGAAGACACGTAATGCTGATGCCTTTCTATCACAAACCAAAATAATACCTGTAATGACGGCATCAGAAGACTCAGCCTCTGGTCTGGCGAAAAGTGTATAACATCGGGGCTGTGCCCCACCACCCTGAGCAGTATCTCTAGGACGATCAGCTGCTGGCTGGTCTCTACCTCTATCGGTCCGAGCTCCACCTCTATGACCTCTACCTCCACCTCTATGTCCTCTACCTCCGCCTCTAGCCGGCTGGGCAGGCTGTAGGGGAACTGGGGCCTGAATCATGGCACAAGAACCCTGCGGCTGAGATCTGTCAGAAGCTCGGGGGCAATACTTTGCAATATGCCCAAGATCACCACACGTAAAACAAGCCCTCTGCTGCTAAAAATAGCAAAGTGGTGGTGCACTGATAGGCTGCTGATCAGAGTAGCGTGGCTGAGAATTACGATCACCAGAAGCATCATGAGAAACCTGAAGAGCTGACTGATAAGGCCTAGGAGGATGGCCTCTATCATAAAAATCTCTATCTCCAGACGAGGTACCACTGAATCTACCCGAATTACGAGATCTCTTATCCGATCCATGTCTTGCTCCCTGTGACAGAGCCATCTCGATCCGGCGGGCTGCATTAGCCGCCTCCTGAAAAGTGATTTCAGTTCCTGCCCCCAAAGCCATCTGTAGTCGAATTGGCTGATTCAAGCCATCAATAAACCTTCTCACCCTTTCCCGATCTGTGGGAAGTATGATAATAGCATGACGAGCCAGGTCCACGAACCTAGTCTCGTACTGTGTGACAGACATAGAACCCTAATGAAGACGCTCAAATTATCTGCGCATAACCTCCCGCTGAGTTGCTGGAAGGAACTTCTCCAAGAATAATTCTGCAAATTGCCCCCAAGTCAAAGATGCTGATCCCGCTGGCCTGGATAGACAATAATCCCTCCACCAAGTCTTGGCAGAACCAGACAATCGAAAAGTAGCAAAGTCCACACCATTAGTCTCCACAATGCCCATAGTACGGAGAACCTCGTGGCAGCTATATAGGAAATCAGGTGGATCCTCTGAAGGAGTGCCACTGAATGTGGTAGTGAACAACTTGGTAAACCTGTCCAATCTCCATAACGCGTCAGCGGACATAGTTGCACCATCATTAGATGGAATCACAATAACAAGCTGAGCTGCCTCAACTGGCTGAATCACAGGAACCTGAGCCTGGGGAATTACTAGCTCCGAAGTGCGCGTAGCAGGAGTCTGATTACCTCCTCCAGCCTGGGAAGTGGCTGGTTCTAAAACATACGCCTCTGTGGGCATCATCATCATCATCATGATGCATCATCATCATCATCATCATCATCATTATCATATCATACCTGACCGTAATAGGCTCGGTAAAAACATACTCGGTCATCATAAGGCTCGGTATAATAGTATCCTGTCATATGGAGCTGAGTAAAACCCAACTGATCGGTGACTGTACAATAGGTGTAGTACCTGTTGACGCGTGATTTTTGACCCTACCCGAGATGTTTTTTATATTTTTAGCTAAAATATTTAGTTTAGGCCTAATATAGCTATCTTAGCTAATTTTGACTCTTTTACTTTATTTTTACCTTAAAATGAAAAATAAAAAAAATATAATTTTATTAATGTTTCGTAGTCATTTTTAAACTTGAAAAATACAAAAATAGTACTTTATGTTTTATCTTTTTATAAAAAACGAAAATAATAAAAAAATAGTTTCATTAACATTTTGTAGTTACTTTAATTTTGAAAAAATATAAAAAAAAAATAATTTTTGTTATTAGTCTTATAGTTATTTTGCTCACGTAGGATTAATTAATAACACCGTGTTCTCATTCTCGGTTCCGGGCAAAGAATAATATTCGGGTTCAAACTACCCGATTTTATAATTTTCGGACGTAGCCGATAATAATGTGAGTCCACCATACGGGGAACACGGACAAAAGAGCCCATACACACAACAAGGAAACCTACAAAAGAATGAGGGGCTCACGTTAAAAATGGGGGAAGAAAACCTACTGTTTGGTTAGAGCTTCATTTTTAAGATACAATACATAGATATACAATTTAAAAGAGAGGAAAATGATGCAAAAATGAGAGGAAGGACACTACTAATTAAAAGAGAAAATAGAAAGAAGCACAAAACGTTAGTAGGGGAAAGGGACATCTTGAAAAGGATTAAAAAATGAAAAAAAGAAAGATAGAGATATAAAAACACATGCACACACACTACAAAACACATGCACACACACTACAAAACACATGCACACATGACATGGAGGAAAAAAGGCACATGCACACACGACACTAAAATTAAAGCAAAACACACACACATGTGAGTATAAAAAAGAGAGGAAAAGAGTGAGCTTCTGCTCATTTTTTTTTGGGAAAAAAACAAAGAAAACAGGAGGCTGGGAGCGATTTTTAAAGAGAGGAAACAGAAGAAAAAATAAAGAGGGGAGTCGACTTCACTGGTAGCTCGGTTTCCGTCGACTGCTGAGAAGCAACCATCACGCTGCTCCATCGTCGACCATCACCTGAAACCAGTCCTCATCTCTGTTAACCACCCAAATCACCTTCACGTCACCACCTACGGCCACCTGCAGCAGCGTTGCTATCCGGCACGTCGTGTTTGCTGTCTGAGTTTCTGTTCCGTTGCGGTCATTTTCGGTTAGTATTCTAGGTTGTTTTGTTTGAATTCGAAAGATAAGGTCATCTCCTATTTTTAGCACTTTGATAGTACTACTGTAACTTGTCAGCTAGTTTGGATATTATCGATTTTTCATTCCGTATTGTTTGACATAAAATATTTTATCATTTTCAGTTAGTTGGGAACATGAGTTTAAGTTGAAGGCCTTTTGATTTATTTGAAGATTGCTGAAGAAGTACATGATTTTCCTTTGAATTTAAAACTCATTATTTAGAAAGTAAACAACAAAAACTATGAAAATTATTAGCTAAAAGTTGAAAAGCAAGAAAGTACAAAAGCTATAGAAATTATTAGCTGAAGTTGAAAAGTATTGTTATTTATATCATTGTGACCTATTGATGTGTTTTAACTATGTGTCGTATGTGGTTGTCAAATTAGTGCTTTTATTTATTAGAGTTATAGTTAACTTTATCACTGATTGTTAATGTTATTGTTAGTTGTTAATTATATATATATATATATTTTATCACTAATTGTTAGTTGTTTTGCCATTTATTATGAGATTATTTATATTATTGTCAATTAGTTGTTTTGTCATTTATTATTAGATTATTATATTATTAGATTACATGGCGTGATCATTTTCTTTTGCAATGGATAGTTTCAACTTTTCTGCTAGTGTAAAGTCAAGTTTACTTCTAACGAATTACTTCCGAATGAAATCACGATTCGTGGCATTTTCAACAATCTTAACTAGTCTTAGAATAATAATTTTGAACATTATAGTTTTCTTCAAGCACAATTATTAATAATTATCGTGGCCATGGGTACGGTTCCCGTGACATAGTTACGATGTCTAACTCTAAATTCGGGGGGTGCATTTCATGTAACCTGATTATAACGACTCTAGATAATCTTAGCGAATAAATTAGGTTTTCTTATTTTTTAGAGACAAATAAATTAGAGAATCGTAGTTGCTTTTAGGTTCGTCCTTCAAATAATAAATAAGACGAGTCTCGCCAAATAAAAATGCAAAGTTGCACGGCCCTCATAAATGTATATATTAAAAATACTTAGACTTCGGGATGAGCCGTTTAGCGAATTTTACAGCCTTCTCAAAATAATACGCGTTAGTAGCTTTAGGCGCGTATTTAATAATGTTATCTCCCTAAACTCGGGTGCACATTTATGTGACCCAAATCTAAATCTCAACAAAGTCGAAATGTGTATATAATCACGGGTACATTGATTGTGACGTGGTTAGAAATACGTTTTCACGATGTTGCAATTCTCTATTAAAATAACAATAATAATAGTAATATAAGCGGTCAAAGGTTAAAATTTGCACATAAGTTGAAGCATGTTATAATTCAGATAATTTAGCCAAATATGATAGTTGAGCGACCGTGCTAGAACCACGGAACTCGGGAATGCCTAATACCTTCTCCCGGGTTAACAGAATTCCTTATCCGGATTTCTGGTTCGCGGACTGTTAAACAGAGTCATTCTTTTCCTCGATTCGGGATTCAATCGGTGACTTGGGACACCATAAATCTCTCAAGTGGCGACTCTGAATTTCATAAACAAATCCCGTTCCGATTGTCCTTTAATTGGAAAAACTCCTTCCCTTTTATTGTTATATCCCTTCCCGGGATGTAGTATTAATCAGCGGGTTTGCGAAAAAACGGAGGTGTGACAGCTGCCGCTGCTGGGACCTCGGGCTGCTGGTCAGTAAATGAGGATGCACGTGTTCTTACCATCTGCGGAAGAACAGAGTAGAAGTTCAATTAACATTTGAAAGATCAAGTCGCACGACTAGAAAGAATAAATGGAAAACTTTCCTAACTCTGTAGCCTTTGGAGGATAAATACAGCGTCTCCGTACCGATCCTCCAGACTCTACTAAGGTTGTTCGGGAGTTGTGAGACCTATGCAACCTAGTGCTCTGATACCAACTTGTCACGACCCATATTTTCCACCATCGGGAGTCATGATAGCGCCTACTAGTGGAAGCTAGGCAAGCCAACTATTACTTACATTGTTCATTAGTTACCAAACTCCTCTTAAGACTTTAAATTAAAAACATATAATTACAGCGGAATAATTAAACTTAGCGGAAGACTTAGTCAATTTTTATCAAATATGATACAGAAACCCAAACATGATATACTACCCAAGACTAGTGTCACAATACCCACGAACTTCTAAGAATAATACACACAATTATTTGAAAGAAATATAAGCTATTTATCTCGAATACATGAGATAACAGAATGAAATACATAGATAGAAGAGACAACGGGTCCTACGAACGCCTGCAAGGCTACCTCGTAGTCTCAGTAGTCGAATTATCCACAATCGTGCTACTGCCGCTGCTGCTGTCCATAACCTGTATCTGCGCAAAAAGAGCGCAGAGTGTAGTATCAGCACAACCTACCCCATGTGCTGGTCAGTGCCTGGCCTATCCCGATGAAATAGTGATGAGACTAAGGCCAGTCACCACATAAACCTGTACGGTTGAAATATATATATATATATATATATATATATATATATATATATATATATATATATATATATATATATATATATATATACATACATATACAAACGTTTATAAGGAAAGACTCTGCTCTGAAATAACAATCAATAACTCAAAATATCCAGGAGTAATCTAGTCAACAGAATAAATCTTACTTTCATGTCTCAATTTATTTTTCATTTTATATCTTGTGGTAGGCGTACCACCCGCTCCCAAATGTAACAATAAGTTATACCTTGTGGTAGGCATACCAACCGCTCCCAACTATATCAATAATTATACCTTGTGGTAGGTGTACCACCCGCTCCCAAATATATCAATAAATTATATCTTGTGGTAGGCGTACCACCCGCTCTCAAATATATCAATAATTATACCTTGTGGTAGGCGTACCACCCGCTCCCAAATATATCAATAATTATACCTTGTGGTAGGCGTACCACCCGCTCCCAAATATATCAATAAATTATATCTTGTGGTAGGCGTACCACCCGCTCCCAAATATATCAATAAGCTACCGGCAACTATGGTCAATGCCAAGATTTAAATCACTTTGTGGTCGGCGTGCCACAGAATCCCATTTCTTATCATATAAGTGATCGGCGCGCCACACGATCCCAATTCATAAATATATATATTACCGATATTTAATTAATAATCTCTGCATCAACAATATTTATAATTACCGATTTTGAACCAATAATTGATAATAATTCAACAATTTATCTCCATTACCGGTGTGACACCAATAACTCTTAATCAATAATTCATACATAACTAAATTCCTATTCCTTCAAACTAGGATAGAACAAACACTTACCTCGAAAATTTACGAACGATTCAATCCGTAGCAATGCCCTTTCCTTTCAAATTTGGCTCCAATCCAATCGTATCTATATACAATTGATTTAATATCATCAATTCTACTTAACAAACTAGTTCGATTCTCCCGAGAGGTCACAATTGACGCGAGCAAAGATATTAATCATGAGGAAGTTGCTAAATATGATTTTTACAACATTCTGCCCGGAATAGTAAAAATCGACCCCGGGCCCACATAATCAAACCCCAAGTTTCGAACCAAAATAAGTTCACCCAATCATCCATGAGTTCAAATATACAATTTGTTCTTAAGTTCGACTCCAAAACGAGGTCTAGATCGCAAATTCTTTGAAACCCTTACTATACTAAATTCTCAAGTTTTTCTACCCATTTTCACCTATTTAGGCTTAGGAATTCAAATAATATTGATGGAAAATGAAGAAAAAGAGTTAAGAATCACTTACCCAAGAAGTTGATGAAGAATCTCTCAAAATCGCCCAAGGAGCTGTGGAGTAGAGAGAGTTTTGTGAAAATGGGATAAAATCCCGTAAGTGTTCTGTTTTTGAGCTGAAGAATTCACTGGGCGAAATTACCCTACGCGATCGCGTGAATTGGGCTGCAATCTCGTAGAGGAAAGACTGGCATCTTATGCGATCGCGTGAATATGGCTGCGATCGCGTAGAGAAAAGACTGGAAGCTACGCGATCGCGTGAGGGAAGCTGCGATCGCATAGAGGAAATTCACCAGGCAGCCTATTTGGCCTATGCGATTGCGTGAACATGACTGCGATCGCGTAGAAGGACTGGCCAATGCAGTGCAATCGCGTGGATGAGGCCGCGATCGCGTAGAACAAAATCCCTGTTCAAAAGTTGCAGAATTTCTGCTGTGTTTTCAAATCCAAAAACACCCCAAACCACCTCCGAAACACTCCCGAGCCCCCGGGGCTCCAAACCAAATATGCACACTAACTCAAATACATCATACGAACTTGCTCGCGCGATCAAATCGCTAAAATAACATCAAAATCAATGAATTGAGCCTTAAAAATCAAGAATTCTTTCAAATTTCATAATTTCCAAAATTTCCAATTTAAGGCCGAAACACGTCAAACGACGTCCGTTTTCAACAAACTTTACAGGCAATGCTTAACCATTATATATGACTTGTACCGGGCGTGGGAACCAAAATATGAGCCTGATACCAGTACTTTTTAATAAAAAATCAGTTTCATTTTCCTTAAACATTTTCATAAAACAATTTAAGAGAAAAATTCTTTTACCGGGGTTCTATACCTCGGATTTCAATTCCGGGCATACGCCCAAGTTTCATATTTTTCTACGGATTTTCTGAGACCGTCAAATCACGGGTCCAGGTCCGTTCACCAAAGATGTTGACCAAAGTCAACCATATCAATATTAATATCAAAATTCTTCAAATTTTCACATATTTCACATATTTCAACATAAAAATTTCCCAGCTTCGCGTCCGAACTGTGTACACAAATCGAGGTAACTATAAATAAGGTTTCAAGACCTCAGAAGCTCGAAATGATTAATAAAACAAGCGATGACCCTTTGGGTCGTCACACGTTCTCAGAAGTTCCATTTTGACTTTAGCTTCTAAGCTTCTTCTTTGCGTCACTCAATTGAGATCTGAAGTGTTTCAGATTCGGATCTGCGTATGCGTGCTCGCTTTGAAGTTGAGTTATTGCGTTTTCATTGTTGACGTATTGTTTGTGTTGCTAGATTTTCCACGCTATTTCGGACCTTATTTGGTCATTTTTCTGTCGATTTTTGGTTTGAGCTTTTGAGGTACTCCATACTCATATATGACCCTTTATCGAATTCATAATTGAAATCTGAATTTATTCGTGTTATAGGTTTGTTTTGAATTTACGGAGCCATCATGTTTAGCTATTAAATTTGTTTACTGGTTTTCTCTTTGGTATTTACTACTCGTTGTATGATTAAAAGGCCAATTGTTTTTGAATTTGCTGAAACAATGTTACTAAATGATAGTTTAAGTATATCACATATTAAAAGCCAAAGACAAAAGCTTCTCTTGAAGCCAAGTGTCAAAGCAAGGAATTAACACGTGGCTCATTAGGACATTGTTCCTAATTTATAGGAAGTACAAAAAAAATAATTACAAATTTATTTCAAATAGGATTAGGAGGAAGACTAAATTTCGTTTTAAAAAAAGAAAAAGAAAAACTGATTCCATTCCTTGCAAAACCGTCACTTTTCTTCTTAATTTTTACGAATTAAAAAACAACCAAATGCAATTACATTTTCATTAGGATTATGATAGGAACTGTAATTTAATTTATTTTAAATAAAAAAACTACCCATTCCTTCAAAACCATCAGTTTTCTTCCAAATTTATAGGAAGTTAAAAAAAGGAGTTACAAATTTATTTTTATTAGGATTAGGATATGAAGAATATTTTTTTTTAAAATATAATTAAAAATGGTTAAATTTGCCTTATAACCGTCACTTTTTTTTCCAAATTTATATGAAGTAAAAAGTAAGAATTACAATTTTATTTTGAGTATTATTAGGATAGGAAGATAATATTTAAAAAAAAAACTTAAACGCTTCATTAGCCTTCATAACTGTGACCTTTGAATTACTTCTATATTATACCCAGTTTTTCCATTTAATTGTTTAATTTGTTGAAGTAAACTGCCTTTCCATCTTCCCTTAAAGTAAACCTAAATTAACGCTAGAAAAACACCATACCTTTAATCCACTTTTCCACGAATTTCATTGCCTCAATTGTGATTTACACGTTGGTGTTGCAACTGTACAAACGTGGACATACATATATCTTCCACAACTACACTACTTTTAATCCTAATGTTCATTCTTATATAAAGATTTATACAAAACTTACGTCCTATGCAAAAGATGCCTACTCACATTGATTTCATCAAAGATATAACTATTTCGAAGATGCAACAGAAGTTAAAAGTTCGTGTTGTCCGTTTGTGGGAAGTACCGGGTCGTTTTAATTCAGGCAGTATTTTCTCGATTGAATTGGTTCTACAAGATGAAAATGTATTTTAATTATTTTTTTACCCTACTAATTCGAGTTCATTTATTTTGCTCATCCAAATTGTTATATCATTATATCATACAAGTTATTGTTGAAAATAAGTTATCTGATATATTTTGTTTCGCTTATTGTTTGCTCCTCGAATTTCCGTTTCTTTCTCTTTGACGCAAACATAGGTACTTGATTATTGTTTAGTACTCATTCTAAAATCTTTAATTTTATAATTTTCTTCCCCATCAAAGGATATTAACTGCAACACCTATTTGTGTTCATTACAAGAGTGTAACTTCTGATAGAATGAAAAATCAAGTGTATTTTTTTGGATGAGAACAAAAAAAGGATTACTACAACATCTACATATATTTATTGGAGATTACCATACATCTTAAGTAGCTTCACAGATTTTCCGATCTTTCTTCAAATGCTAATATAATGTAATTCATTCTTATCTACCAACCTATATTACTCTCAACAAAATTCATCTATTAATTTTAAAATAACTCCTTCTGTATTCGATCGCTAATTCTAATTGCAATAAATATAGTTTTATTATCTCTTTAAACTCTTCTTTTCTTAAAATTAATTCGCGCATCGTGCGAGTACTATACTAGTATTATTAAAAGGAGAGGATAAAACCCTCTCCTTAAGCCAGGTGGCAGCATAAAAAAAAAGCCACATGGCATAATTAGTTACTATTTAGTTTTTTAGTTAACAAGTAGTTATTATATATATATATATATATATATATATATATATCTATAAAAACAAAAATAATATATATGTATATATATTGGTTACTTTATTTTAATTAATAAATATATATATCTCATAATTAGCTATAAAAAAAATTAAAAATATAAATATATGAAAAATAACTACTCATTCAAATCGGATGGGGGTAGTTTCAAGTTGGAGTTTTTAAATTATTTTAAAATAAAAAAAATTAACTATAATAAAAAAATGAAAAAAGAAGAAGAAAAATTACTCATTCAAATCAGGGAGTAGTTTCAAGTTGGAATTACAAAATAAAAAATTAAAATTTCAAATTGGGGAGCAGTTTCAAGTTGGAATATATATATATATATATATATATATATATATATATATATATATATATATATATATATATATATATATATATATATATATATATATATATATATATATATATATATATATATATATATATATATATATATATATATATATATATATATATATATATATATATATATATATATATATATATATATATGTGTGTGTGTGTGTTTGAATTAATTAATATACTAAAATACATAACAAAAAAAATTATTTGATGAGTATATAACTCCATTTAATTTAATAGAGATTTTATTTATTAAAATTTAGACAATATCTATTCTATTTATATAAAATAAGATAATCTAATAATTGTGATAATTTCAAATGTAATATTGAAAAATTAACAAAGTGATCAATAATTTTTTTATATTAACCGAGCATCGCGCAGGTACGACTAATAGTTTTTATTAAAAGGAGTCGAAATATTATAAAATAGAAAAAAATCGAAGGAATTTAACATTAGTATATGTGCATATATAAAAATTTTAATTTATATATATTTACACAATGTAATTTTTGGTAAATGGGTGTCAACTGAGTCTTCTTTAACATGTGTAGCTCCGCGACAAAACTAATTACTTGTAGTGTTTATACCAAGTTTATAGGGACACAAATATTTCGATATGGTTAAGTTACAAGTTTATAAAGTAATTATTTTTTTAAACTTCACATAATCAAATAGATTCACATAAAATGAAAGAAGTTATACTCCCTTCGTTCCTATTTAGTTATCATATGTACTAAATAGTTGGTCCCAACTCAAATGTGTAGCCGATTTTAAAGCTCCCTGGCCACTTAAACTTGCAGTCGATTTTAAAGCCGATACACCAACTTACAAGTTTTTCATTTGAACACTTCAACTCAATATGAATATCAATAAACACCTCTTACCGTTGACTATACTTATGTGGCATTGGCATTGTCTATGTGGCAAAAATGTGTGCTATTCATGCTTAAAAGGCGCGTTGAAAAAAAAATTTGATTAAAACATTATTGAAATAGCAATAATTATAAATAAGGTAACTAAATGTCACGACCCCAAATCCGATCGTGATGGCGCCCAGCACATTGCTAAGCCAGCCTGACCAATCAACAACAATAACGGAGCTAGAAGCTCTCTTTAGCCCCTTTAAGCATATCAAACCACGAAGCAATAGCGATACATATAACGAAAGCGGGGAACCAAGTCCCATAATACATCAACTCCCATAGACCAAAGGGTCAAGAGTCATGAGCCTCTACCGAACATGAGTGTATAAAGGTTTACAAGATACCAAGTGCGGAAAGAAAAGTCAATACAAAATCAAGAGACAGTAAGAATGAATATCGGGTCCTGCGGACTCTGCAGCTACCTCGAGTATCCACAAATGTCGCCTCGCAACAGCTACTGGATCACTGCTGAGAGGTACCTGGATCTGCACATAAGGTGCAGGGAGTAAAATGAGTACTGCCAGACTCAGTGGTAATAAACAAGGGTAAGACAGCACATATAAGAAATCCGCAATAAAGCACTATGTAAAGCTGTAATCAAATACCCTGTCACAGAATCAATATCAACTGTACATGTACCAACAAGTACCAGTAAAACAATATAACAGCTAGCAGATGTAGCCAAATGCAATGCAATGCATGATATGACCGCTACGGCGCGTAGCCCGATCCAATTTGGGTACCCATGCTCACTGTGGGGGTTCAGACTCCGAAGGGGCTCCTACAGCCCAAGCACAGTCCGATCCAACATATATGCAGTCCGATCCAACATATATACTGCTGCGGCGCGCAGCCCGATCCACTACCAGTCAGCTAATATGCAAATACAGCCTCGCAGGCTCAAAAGTAGTTTTGAAAACCTTTTTATCATTTTTTAGTTGTTAAACAGTAATACCAAGTTCCAGAGATTGGAAATAGCATGATAACAGAAATAGCTACGGATCGGTAGTAACTAACATGTCAATATGATAAGACAATGATAACGATCCTCGCGGGATCCAATAACTGGCTCACGGCCCACAAGTATACTCAACCGCCCAAGAAGGGGTTCCTCGGCTCAAGAGTGGCCATTATCACAATATATAATATGCAACCATCCGAGAAGGAGGTTCGACGGCTCAAGAATAGCCTAATATCACAATACAATATCAACAAGTCGGACTAAGCCATAGTCCCCAATCACAATCGACCCCGCACTCACAAGAGAGTACGTATCTCGCCGCTATACAGCGTCACAAAGTGGTATACCGGGGTTTCGAACCCGCTCTGGTCATCACCCACATCTATTACTCACCTCAATACGGCGCGACGACTACTCCGCAATGCCCTTGCCACGAGAATCAAGCTCCGCATGCGTAGAATCTGATCAAATACAGTAGAAATACAACAAATTAGACCAATGGGACGACACCCAATCAATACAAATCAATTTACATCAAAATTCTCAAAGTTGTCAAAACCCGACTTTCGGTACGCTTGTCGAAAAATCACGAAAGTCACATATTCGAACCCTCATCTCAATACGAGTCTAAGCATATCAATTTTACCAAATTCGGACTCCATTTGCCCATTCAAAACCTTGATTTTCTAAAGTTCAAGTCTAGGGCTAAATCCTCCATAAATTACCTCAAATTCCTCCATTTTCATGATATAATTGCATAATATTACCAATACTAATCATAGTTTAAGTCCATAGTTGATTACCTGATGATTTTCCTTGAGTTTCTCTTCAAAATCGCCCAAATCGCCTCTAAAGCCGAGACCCAAATGTGTGAAATGTTTCTGAAATTTTCTAACTTCTGATATAATTAACCCTCTATGATTTCGGCTTCTGCGGACAATTTCCGCCTCTGCGGAACCGCTTTCGCGACCAATTGGTCGCTTTTGTGAACCCAGGCCTAACTGGTCATTTCCTCTCGTGCGAGCCACGGACCGCTTCTACGCATCCGCTTCTGCGGATTTTCCTCCCCTCCTATGGAACTTTCTGCTTCCGCGCCTCAAGAGTCCGCTCCTGCGGACTCGCCTATGCGATCGACCTTCCGCTTCTGCGGACTTCCCATCACGCCTCCAGACCGCTTCTGCAATCTCCTTCTCGCACCAACGAAGCCGCTCCTGCGAGCCAATCTCCACTTCAGCGGTCTCCTCCGCTTCTGCGCCTTCTTGTCCGCTCCTGCGGACTCGCTCCTGCGCCCCCATTTCCGCAGGAGCGAAAACAACAGAACCAGAACACAAGTCTGCAATTTTTCCACATTTTCTCCCGTTTAACCATCCGAAAACACCCCGAGGCCCCCGGGACCCCATCCAAACACACCAACACCTCCTAATACCTTATTCAAACTTGCTCCAATCCTCAAAACACGTCTAACAACATCAAAACCCATAATTCACATCGAATTAAATCCTAAATTCCTTAAAACATTCCGAATTACACAATCAATCAAAAACCCGACTAAACAACGTCCGAATGATCTAAAAATTCTCGGACATATCCAAAATCACATAACGAAGCTGCTGCAACTGTCGAAATTCCATTCCGACCCCCGGATCAAAATCTCACCTACCGTTCGGATTTCGCCAAAATTCAACCTTAGCCAATTCAAGCCTATTTCTACACCGGCCTCCAAATTCAATTCCGATCGCTCCCCTAAGTCACAAATCACCTCCCGGAACTAACCGAATCATCAGAATCCGATTCCGAGCCCTCTAACCAAATAGTCAACTCCGGGTTGACTTTCCTTATTCAAGTTTCATTCACAAAGGCTATATGCCTCATTTTCAATCCAATTCACTCCTAACTCACCCGATAGACTTTAACACCGATATAAAAGCATAAAACATACAATTTCAACATAACGGGGTGGTAATTCCCGTGACGACGGGCCGGGTCGTCACATTCTCCCCCTCTTAAGCAAACGCTCGTCCTCGAGCGGGTCAAGAAACATACCTGAAGTCTCAAACAAGTGAGGATATCCGCTCCGCATCTCCCGCTCGATCTCCCAAGTGGCCTCCTCCACGGGTCGACCTCTCCACTGAACCTTAACTCTGATGCAATCTCCTTGGACCTCAATTTTCTCACCTGACGACCCAAAATAGCAGTAGGCTCCACATCATAGGATAGATCACCATCAAGCTGAATGGTACTAAAGTCTAAAACATGAGACGGATCTCCAATGTACTTCCGGAGCATAGATACATGGAATACTGGATGAACGCTGGATAAGCTGGGCGGCAAGGTCAACTCATATGCCACCTCTCCAACTCTCTTAAGTATCTCAAAAGGACCAATGTACCTAGGACTCAACTTTCCTTTCTTCCCAAACCTCATGACACCCTTCATAGGTGAAACCTTCAACAATACTCTGTCACCAACCATGAAAGACAACTCTCGAACTCTACGGTCCGCATAACTCTTCCGGCGAGACTGTGCTGTACGAAGCCTCTCCTGGATCAACTTTGCTCTATCCAGAGCATCCTGGACTAACTCAGTCCCTATCAATCTAACCTCACCAGGCTCAAACCATCCCACGGGGGATCTACACCGTCTGCCATACAATGCCTCGTACGGGGCCATCTGAATACTCGACTGATAACTGTTGTTGTAGGCAAACTCAGCAAGTGGTAGGAACTCATCCCACGAACCACCAAAGCCAATCACACGTGCTCGCAACATATCCTCCAGAATTTGAATAGTACACTCAGACTGCCCATCTGTCTGGGGGTGAAATGCAGTACTCAACTCAACCCGCGTACCCATCTCTCGCTGAAATGCTCTCCAAAACTGAGAAGTGAACTGAGTACCCCTGTCGGATATGATAGACACCGGAACTCCATGCAACCGAACAATCTCTCGAATAAAGATCATTGTCAATCGCTCCGATGAGTAGGTAGTACTAACTGGAATGAAGTGAGCTGACTTGGTCAGTCTATCCACAATCACCCATACAGAATCAAACTTCCTCGCCATCCGAGGGAGTCCAGTAACAAAGTCCATAGTGATCCTCTCCCATTTCCACTCAGGAATATCAATGCGCTGAAATACACCACCGGGCCTCTGATGCTCGTACTTAACCTGCTGACAGTTGAGGCACCGTGCTACATGTCCGACAATGTCCATTTTCATCTTTCTCCACCAATAGTGCTGTTTCAAATCTTGATACATCTTTGCGGCTCCTGGATGGATAGAATACCGCGAGCTATGGGCCTTCTCCAGAATCAACTCACGAAGACCATCAACATTGGGCACACATATCCGGCCCTGCATCCTCAATACGCCATCACTATCAATGGTGACATCTCTAGCGTCATCATGCTAAACTCTGTCCCTAAGGACAGCCAAATGTGGATCATCATACTGGCGCTCACGAATACGATCATATAGAGATGACCGAGATACAACACAAGCCAATACCCTGCCGGGCTCCGAAATATCTAACCTCACTAGCCGATTGGCTAGCACTTGAACATCATAAGCAAATGGCCTCTCCTCGAGCTGGAATATATGCCAAGCTCCCCATACTGACCGCCTTCCGGCTCAAAGCATCGGCCACCACATTGGCCTTCCCCGGATGATATAATATAGTAATGTCATAATCCTTCAACAACTCAAGCCATCTCCGCTGTCTCAAATTAAGATCTTTCTGTTTGAACAAGTGCTGGAGACTACGATGGTCGGTATACACCTCACAAGACACACCGTACAAATAGTGCCTCCAAATCTTCAAGGCATGAACAATGGCGGCTAGCTCCAAATCATGAACAGGATAGTTCTTCTCATGTGGCTTCAATTGCCGAGAAGCATAAGCAATTACCTTACCTTCCTGCATCAACACACAACCTATCCCCACTCTCGAGGCATCACAATAAACGGTATATGAACCTGAAGCTGATGGCAATACTAACACTAGAGCTGTGGTCAAAGCTGTCTTGAGCTTTTGAAAGCTCTCCTCGCACTCATCCGACCACACGAATGGTGCACCCTTCTGGGTCAATTTAGTCAATGAAGAAGCAATGGATGAAAATCCTTGAACAAACCGACGATAATACCCCGCCAAGCCAAGAAAACTCATGATCTCTGTAGCTGAGGACGGTCTAGGCCAACTCTGCACCGCCTCTATCTTTTTCTGATCAACCTGAATACCATCACGAGACACCACATGTCCCAGAAATGCTACGGACTCGAGCCAAAACTCGCACTTGGAGAATTTAGCATATAGCTTCCCCTCCCTCAATCTCTGCAACACAATACTCAAATGCTGAGCATGCTCCTCCTGACTACGGGAGTAGACTAGAATGTCATCAATGAACACAATCACAAATGAATCCAAATAAGGCCTGAACACACTGTTCATCGGATGCATAAATGCTGCTGGGGCGTTGGTCAGCCCAAACGACATCACAAGAAACTCATAATGACCATATCGGGTCCTGAATGCAGTCTTCATAATATCTGAGTCTCTGATCTTCAACTGATGATAGCTCGAACGAAGATCGATCTTAGAAAACACCCTCGCACCCTGTAACCGATCAAACAAATCATCTATGCGCGGTAGAGGGTACTTGTTCTTCACTGTCACTTTGTTCAATTGCCTATAATCAATATACATTCGCATGGAACCATCTTTCTTTTTAACAAACAACACCGGTGCACCCCACGGGGACACACTAGGGCGGATGAAACCCTTATCTACAAGCTCTTGAAGCTGCTCTTTCAGTTCTTTCAACTCAGCTGGTGCCATCCGATAAGGAGGAACGGATATGGGCTGAGTGCCCGGCACCAAGTCAATGCCAAAATCAATATCCCTGTCCGGCGGCATGCCCGGTAGGTCTGAGGGAAATACATATGGAAAGTCCCTCACAACAGGTACAGAATCAATGCTAGGAGACTCAGCTCCCACATCTCTCACAAAATCTAAGTACGATAAACACCCTTTTTCAACCATCTTCTGAGCTTTTAAGAACGAAATAATACGGCTAGGGACGAAATCGGTCGAACCCCACCACTCAATATGAGAAATACCAAGAATGGCCAACGTAACTATCTTAGCATGACAGTCCAATATAGCATGGAACAGAGACAACCAGTCCATACCCCAACAATAACAAATCTGCTTGGGTCTCCAGACCCCCAATAGATATAACACAGGATCTATAGACATGATCCACAACAATCGTATCACCCACGGGTGTGGATACATGAACAGGTAAATCAAGACTACCACGAGTCGCACCCAAATGATGTGCAAAATAAGAGGACGCGTATGAATATGTGGACCCTGGATCAAATAGAACAGAGGCATCTCTGTGACAGACAGAAATGATACCTGTAATCACTGCATCGGAGGCAACTGCATCACGCATGTCAGGAAGTGCATAGAATCGCACCTGGCCTCCACCAGATCTCTCCTCGCCCCTGGGGCGACCACGAGAAGACTGACCTCCACCTCTACTAGACTGAGATGGTGCTGAAGATGAGGGCTGATCCCTCTGCTGAGTCCTGTCCCTACGGAGTCGAGGGCACTGCCTCCTCATGTGGCCAAACTCACCACACTCATAATAGGCACCTAGTGCTGGAGAAGGGGACTGAAGGGAACCCCTCGCCGCGAAGAACCCTGGGCTGATGAAGTAGGTGCTGCACCCTGGGCTGGAAGGGCACTAAGCGATGACCGACCCTGCTGAAACCCCTGTCGACCACGACCATAAGAACCTCCGCTCTGCTCTGGGCGGCCTGAATGAGAAGGTCTAGATGAGCGACCTCTGCTCTGCCGGGAATGCCCTCTAGATGGAGCACCACTGAAACTGCCCGAACCACGAGGCCTCTTGGCCTCCCGCTCCTCTCTCTCTCGGCGACGATCCGCCTCAATGGAGCGTGCCATATCAGCAACCTGCTCAAACGATGATGACAGAACTCGCTCGCTGGTCATAAGAATACGGATAGAGTAGTTGAGGCCATCAATGAACCTCCTGATCCTCTCCCTATCAGTGCCTAGCCAACTGTGTGAATCTAAGCTCATACTGAGTCACAGACATGTCGCCCTGAACCAACCACTCGAACTAGCGACGTAGCTCCTCGTGATGAGACTGAGGTATATATTTCTCTAGAAAAAGAGTAGAGAACTGCTGCCATGTGAGAGGCGCTGCTCCTGCAGGCCTACGCCTCTCAAACTCTTCCCACCAATCAAATGCGGGACCAGTGAACTGAAAGGTAGTAAATGAAACTCCGCTGGACTCAAGAATACCAGCCGTCCGCAACATCCTCTGACACTTGTCCAAGATACCCTGGGCATCCTCGCCCTCCACGCCACTAAAATGGGGTGGCTGAAGTCTACCAAATCTCTCAAGACGACGCTGCTCGTCATCGGGCATAACCTGAACCATATGCTCTGGAGCTGGAGCTGGTGCAGCTGGAGGAATAACCGGTGCAACCACCTGAGCGGGGACCGCCTCTGGCGTCTGAAGTCCCTGAACAACCGGGTCAGGTGTGCGAGCTGCAGGGGTCTGCTGACCACCCCCTGTCTGAGATGTCGCTGCAGTAGCAGTAGCTGAAACTACCTGAGCCAAACCGGAACACACCGATAATATCCGAGCAAGAGTCTCCTGAAGACCAGGAATAGCAATAGATACAGTCTGGCCCTGAACTGGGGCTGCTGGAGCATCAACCACTGGGGGCTGCTCCTGAACTGGTACAACGGGCGGGTCAGCTGGCACTGCCTCAGCTGCCCTACCTCTACCTCTAGCACGACCGCGCCCACGGCCTCTAACAGGTGGCAATGGAGGTCGTCCACCTCGTCCCGATGCTCGCGTTCTCGCCATCTGCGAGAGAATAGAATATAGAAGTTCAGTTCTTAGAACAACAAGATCGCACGACAGAGTTCAAGAAAAGTGAAGTTTTCCTAAATGTTCGCAGCCTCCCGAGGATAAGTACAGGCGTCCCCGTACCGATCCACAAGACTCTACTAACCGGCTCGAGACTCGTGAGTCCTAGTAAACCTAGGCTCTGATACCAACTTGTAACGACGCCAAAACCCAATTGTGATGGTGCCCAGCACATTGCTAAGCCAGCCTGACCAATCAACAATAATAACGGAGCTAGAAGCTCTCTTTAGCCCCTTTAAGCATATCAAACTACGAAGCAATAGCGATACATCTAACGAAAGCGGGGAACCAAGTCCCATAATACATCAACTCCCATAGATCAAAGGGTCAAGAGTCATGAGCCTCTACTGAACATGAGTGTATAAAGGTTTACAAGATACCAAGTGCGGAAAGAAAAGTCAATACAAAATCAAGAGACAGAAAGAAGGAATATCGGGTCCTGCGGACTCTGCAGCTACCTTGAATATCCACAAATGTCGCCTCGCACAGCTACTGAATCACTGCTGAGAGGTACCTGGATCTGCACACAAGGTGCAGTGAGTGAAATGAGTACTGCCAGACTCAGTGGTAATAAATAAGGGTAAGACAACGCAGATAAGAAATCCGCAATAAAGCACTATGTAAAGCTGTAATCAAATACCCTATCACAGAATCGATATCAACTGTACCTGTACCAATAAGTACCAACAAAATAGTATAACAGCTAGCAGATGTAGCCAAATGCAATGCAATACATGATATGACCACTACGGCGCGTAGCCCGATCCAATTTGGGTACCCGTGCTCACTGTGGGGGTTTAGATCCGGAGGGGCTCCTACAGCCCAAGCACAATATCACTACGGCGTGCAGTCCGATCCAACATATATACTGCTGCGGCGCACAGCCCGATCCACTACCAGTCAGCTAATATGAAAATACAGCCTCGCAGGCTCAAAAGTAGTTTTGAAAACCCTTTTTATCATTTTTCGGTTGGAAAACAGTAATACCAAGTTCCAGAGATTGGAAATAGCATGATAACAGAAATAGCTACGGATCGGTAGTAACTAACATGTCAATATGATAAGACAATGATAACGATCCTCGCGGGATCCAATAACTGGCTCACGGCCCACAAGTATACTCAACCGCCCAAGAAGGGGGTTCCTCGGCTCAAGAGTGGCCATTATCATAATATATAATATGCAACCATCCGAGAAGGAGGTTCGACGGCTCAAGAATAGCCTAATATCACAATACAGTATCAACAAGTCGGACTAAGCCATAGTCCCCAATCACAATCGACCCCGCACTCACAAGAGAGTACGTGTCTTGCCGCTATACAGCGTCACAAAGTGTTATACCGGGGTTTCGAACCCGCTGGTCATCACCCACATCTATTACTCACCTCAATACGGCGTGACGACTACTCCGCAATGCCCTTGCCACGAGAATCAAGCTCCGCACGCGTAGAATCTGATTAAATACAGTAGAAATACAACAAATTAGACCAATGGGACGACACCCAATCAATACAACTCAATTTACATCAAAATTCCCAAAGTTGTCAAAACCCGACTTTCGGTACGCTTGTCGAAAAATCACGAAAGTCACATATTCGGAACCCTCATCTCAATACGAGTCTAAGCATATCAATTTTACCAAATTCGGACTCCATTTGCCCATTCAAAACCTTGATTTTCTAAAGTTCAAGCCTAGGGCTAAATCTTCCATAAATTACCCCAAATTCCTCCATTTTCATGATATAATTGCATAATATTACCAATACTAATCATAGTTTAAGTCCATAGTTGATTACCCGATGATTTCCCTTGAGTTTCTCTTCAAAATCGCCCAAATCGCCTCTAAAGCCGAGACCCAAATGTGTGAAATGTTTCTGAAATTTTCTAACTCTTGATACACTTAACTCACTGCGATTTTCGCTTCTGCGGACCATTTTCCGACCCTGCGGAACCGCTTCTGCGACCAATTGGTCGCTTCTGCGAACCCAGGCCTATTTGGCCATTTTCGCTCCTGCGATACACGGACCGCTCCTGCGGGTCCGCTTCTGCGGAAATTCTTCCGCCCCTGCGGTCCTTTCCGCCTCTGCGATCAAGAGTCCGCTTCTGCGGACTCGCCTATGCGATCGACCTTCCGCTTCTGCGGACTTCCCATCTCGCCTCTTGACCGCTTCTGCGGTCTCCTTCTCGCACCAGCGAAGCCGCCCCTGCGAGCCAATCTCCGCTTCAGCGGTCTTCTCCGCTTCTGCGCCTTCTTGTCCGCTCCTGCGGACTCGCTCCTGCGCCCCCATTTCCGCAGGAGCGAAAACAACAGAATCAGAACACAAGTCTGCAATTTTTCCACATTTTCTCCCGTTTAACCATCCGAAAATACCCCGAGGCCCCCGGGACCCCATCCAAACACACCAACACCTCCTAATACCTTATTCAAACTTGCTCCAATCCTCAAAACACGTCTAACAACATCAAAACCCATAATTCACATCGAATTAAATCCTAAATTCCTTAAAACATTCCGAATTACACAATCAATCAAAAACCCGATTAAACAACGTCCGAATGATCTAAAAATTTGCGGACATATCCAAAATCACATAACGAAGCTGCTGCAACTGTCGGAATTCCATTCCGACCCCGGATCAAAATCTCACCTACCGTTCGGATTTCGCCAAAATTCAACCTTAGCCAATTCAAGCCTATTTCTACACCGGGCCTCCAAATTCAATTCCGATCGCTCCCCTAAGTCACAAATCACGTCCCGGAACTAACCGAATCATCAGAATCCGATTCTGAGCCCTCTAGCTAAATAGTCAACTCCGGATTGACTTTCCTTATTCAAGTTTCCTTCACAAAGGCTATATGCCTCATTTCCAATCCAAATCACTCTTAACTCACCCGATAGACTTTAACACTGATATAAAAGCATAAAACATACAATTTCAACATAACGGGGTGGTAATTCCCGTGACGACGGGCCGGGTCGTCACACTAAAAAAATAAAAAAAAGAAAATATAATAAATCAAATTCTTCCCAACTCCACCTTTCTCCGTCCCTCCACCCCCAACACTTAAGTCTCCCCGTCGTCAAGAGTGACTCCAAACAATGCCCCACTATCAGCTATAACCAGCTTCACCAAGCTCCAAACGCACCACCTCGCGACCAGCTGCTGCGTCCGTCCACGACCACCTCCATTCCTCTTCCGCGAACCAACCAAGCGAGCCGACCACCCAAGTCAAACCCACCTGAATCAACCAAATGAACCCCTTCTTCTTCAGCTAAAACAGTTCACGCCCAGTACACCAGTCCGGTCGATCATCCTAAATCTCGTTGACCACCCAGCGAACCAGAGACGTGAACCACCCCCAAAGGACCCCACATCTCCTTCTTCTCCAACCAGCCCACCCTGTAACGTCACGAACAGCCGTCAAGGTCGAGTTAGAGAGGTCGAAGTTTGAGGTCCGTTGGAGAAATTGACAGAGAAATTGAAGAAGATAGGTCTATTAATGGATAGATAAATTGATAATAGGAAGAAATTTTATTGAGGATAAAGAGAAAGAAAATAATAAATAAGTAATCTAGTAAATGACACTATTAAAAATATGGTACCCACAAATTACACGTGTCGAATAATAAAACGTTACAGAGTTTGACTTGTCATTCTTGTTAGGCAATTAAAGCTCATGCTCTGATGGATATATTTATTGGTAATCATTTTATTGAGTTAGAGTATTTAAATGGAAAACTTGTAAGTTGGTGTATCGACTTAAAAAAAGGCAGAATACATAAAATAGCACCTGAACTTGTACCCAAATCTCTCTTACGCACTTATTAAATACGAAAACACTATTACACACCAAACCTTTCAAAAGTGTGTCAATTACACACTACTTTAACTATGTGGCACCCGCGTGTTCTTCATATCAAACATGCGCGTAAATGCAAAAATTCATTTCGGAAGTTCTATAAAGAATCCACGTGTCTAATTGTAATTTCCCCCCCTTTTTACACCAATTAATAAATAAAAAAAGAAAGAGAAAATAACCCCCCTATTGTCTTCTTCCCCGCCCCAATCCCCCAGCCCATGTGTCTTCTTTCCAATTTCAAACCTCCCATGCATTATATTCTTTATATGTCATTCCCTCTTCGTCTCCCACTTCCCCCCAAACAACCAGTTTGTTGCTGCTCTTCCATTTCCCATTTTCGTCTTCTTTCCCACCCATTTTTCCCATCTTCCATGTCCACCATTTTAAGAATAACAATAATATACAATAGCTTTGGAAGAAATTGGTAAAGAAAGTTAAAAGAAATCAATATCAAGAGAATTTTATAAATCTGGGTTTAAATCTGTACGAGGAATCGAGCAACCACCATAACCAACTTTAATGGAGTTTTGAGTTTAGCATTATATTTCTTGTGTTAGATTTAAATCTAGACTCACAAACTCGTGATTAATGTACTTGAGTTCCCAATTTTGCTTTATAATATGAATGTGATTAAATGTGAATTTTTTGTGGCGTTGGCGTCAATCTCCCATGGAGAAGAGAAAGATATGAAATGGAGAAGATGGTTAAGGGGTTAAGTGTAATTTTAAGTATTTTATTTTTTAAATAAAAAATAGTGACACGTGTCACTATCTGATTGGAGTGTGAAATTACACATGTTTTGAAAAATTGGTCAGGAAAAAAGTAGTGTGTAATTGACATACTTTTGAAAGGTTTGATATGTAATATTGTTTCCGTATTCAATAAGTATATTTGGGTACAAGTTCAGCTGCTATTTTATGTATTATGCCTTAAAAAAAACTCTAAAGGTTGTCCGTATATACATGCTTCTCAAGACATAAGACCACATAAGGGTACATTAAATATGATATATATGGAGGTAAAAAGTAAAAACTGATTGGTGATTATGTAAACCAGGGGTCATTCACGTGAAAGATCTGTCTTGAGACAGAAAGTAAATTCTAATCTTTCTTCAGAGTCAGAGAGAAAGTGAGAGCAAACAAAGGAAATAATATAAAAATCAGATGAATTTACCCTAGTTACAGACTGAAGCTAGCTAGCACTTCATGTATAGTAGAAAAGATAAGGTAAAAAAATAGAAAGGTCACTGGGGTACACTTGAATGAAGGAAGCCAAAGCTGGTAAAAGACAAAAGAGGAAGAAGAAAAGAAGAGAAGTCTCTCATCTTGTGTAAAGATACGGCCGTTTGGTCATGGGATAAAGGTGATATATATATAACGTTTAGAAATTAAAATTAAATTTATCACATGTTTGGTTATGCAGATTAATTAAAATCAGTATTGTATTGTTCAGAAATCTAACCAATCGACCGTCGTGATATCGACCCCGTCTCAAGTGTTCTCCAAAATAATGGCTAACGAACCTGACCTCGTATAATCCGCACCAATTATGAAGCTAGCGTTGTGGTCGGGCCCCCCATAAGGGGAGTGTCGCCCCTTCGACCTGGTCGACCAAGAGAGGGCCTGATGGACGTGAGACTCATAACTATAAAAGGGAAGAAAAGAGTTATTTTAGGTGCCTTTTCCAAATGTTTTCTCGCTTCTTGACTATATCTGTCTCTCTCTCCTTCTCAAGAAAGGAAAAGAATATCCCTTCCCCCAAAATGAAAAAGCCCTAGAAGAGGACAGATAAAGGGATTCCTTGGACCATTCCGACGAAATGCAGGATCGATTTGGAAGATGGAAGATGAACTACTATTCCCTGAACCTTTGCAAGGAGAGGCATGGCCAACTTTCATGATCAATAATATCTTTTGAGTATTGTCTCTATTAAATCTGTTATCCTGTTACTTCAGTTCTTAATTCGGCAATTATGATTGGCTATATTTACCCCTTTTTATACATTTAATTGATTTATTTAAATATTATCCGATAATATTTTAAATCAAACAAGTCTCGCACTATTCTATTGAGATTAGTAATCCTATCTAATGTAAAGTTAAGAAATGACCAGATTATCCGTCTGCCTTTTTCACTACCATACATAGGCCGGTTTATACTCTCTTTTGCTCGGTTTTAGTGTCCTATTATAGACAAGTATGCTACCCTTTAAGATATAAGCTACAATAAAGTTGATATTGGTATAAGACGCAATAAGTATAGCGTCTTAATAAAGAACGCTATACTTTTCCAATTTATTTAATTTAAATATAACATCTTTTAAAAGGACGTTATATTTAATTGGGCGAACGACTGTTAATGTATAGCATCTTTCTAAAAAATGTTATGTGTAAATTGGTCACATTATTTTTCTTAACCAATTTTAATTTTTTGAGTCCAAAAGAACCATAATTCCGGATTCCATTCATTATATATGTATATTCCGCTTTAGTATGAAAGGAACCTATGTAAAATAGCGAAGCAGTACGTGAGTCGCCTAATATTGGTGTTTATCATGTGGCCAGCTTAAGCCAAGACCTTTACGAAAAAGACTTCTAATTAATATATAATTAATGTCCTGGAATGATCATGAAAGTATGTACTTTTGCATCTTTATCCTAATTAATTAACGTCAAAACTCATACAGTGATGAATATTTTAACTACGCTGGTTATGTGAGAGTTGGGTATTTAGGTTTATTATAACAAGAAAATATTGTTGGCTAGAGCTTTCTGTTATAAAAATATTTTTTTATTACGTCATGAAATATCAAGGTTAAAATAGAAAATAACACTTTATTCAAGTTTATCTACCGTTAAGTCAAACACATATATTTGGATTATATATATACAGTATATTCCACTTTTAAATCAAATAAACTTAACAGTAAGGAAAGCAATAGCACTTAATTAATCTAACTAATCCCGAGATAAACTCACGATATCTTTGTCCCATCAAATTACAAGGACCCATTGTAGGCTTAATGATTTTCAAAGCGAAAAATAAAAATACCACTTACTCCTCCGTTTCATATAAAATGAAATAATATGGCTCGGGGACTTTAAGAAAAAAAAAAGTCTTTTGAAATTTGTGGTCTTAAAACTTAGGGTAAAAAATTTGTGGGGCCATAAAATTTGTATGGCTATAAAAGTTTATCCTTAAGGGTAAATGGGTAATGTAAAAAAGTTTAAAGTTGAATTATTTTCAAATTTAAAAATGTATCATTTGTTTTGAACCAGACTAAAAGAGAAATATCTCATTTAATATAAAACGGAGGGAACAATAATTACTACTGTTGTATAAACTAGATTAGCTAGGGGTATTATTTTTTTTGGTTAAAAATATAGATATATTATAAAAATAAAAAGTTACAAGAGGGTTTTGTTGGATGCATTAAAATGCATCAGATTACTTTCTACTACATTATACATACTAGATAAAAAAGAAATAGAAAAACTAGTACTACTTATCCGATTAGCATCTAACATAGTTGAATGTTTACAAAATCTTCTTTTCAATGGTCCCACTTGGTCTTGTTGAAAAGAAGATAACATAAAATTTGGAGGGCTTGAAAACATTTTCACTTTTGCCTCCATTTGTGATGCTCCATAATTGGCTAAGTAATCTGCAACATCATGCAACTGATGGAGCAAGTACCTGGATATGGCAATGAATTTCCTGTGTGTTTGTAGCAACCTGCGTAACATTTAACAAAGAAGCATTCCACAAAATGACTATCCCTCCTATAGGACCTATAGCCGGGACTTCAATCATACCAGAAAAATCAAAATCATCCTTAATCACTTGGTGGCACTGGGAATGGGTTTCTAACAGTACAACTAGGGCTGGCCGATTATAATCCAACAAGGACCTAAAATTTCTTCTAAACTCTACTGATTGACTACCCCTACAATTCTATATGATGAAATTCATGTGATTAACATTTGAAGCAAACAATTCAGTACTAGACTGTCCGGGATGTAGCGACAATGTTGGAAGAAATAACATGGCATATTTACCCACTGTTGGATTTGTTGTTGGTCTTAGACGGAAAGAGGTTGATATGAGATTTTGAGGACACCTTATGAATATTTTTCTTTCGAATTCTTCCTTCTGCACAAAGACCTTGATTCCGTTCATGCATGCATAGAGATGTCTGGTTTCTCTGTTGTATGCGATTGCTACGTCTAGTTCTACCTGTAAATTCCTCTCCTATTCTTCTTGTTCTGGAGGATTGTGAGGGGTTGGTGAAGGAGGAGGTGGAGGTGGTGTTGGTACTCGGGGTGTTTCTGACCTCATCAGTGGAGTGTAAGGTTGAGTCTCCCAATATGGTTGAATCCATGGAACATCTTGTGCTGGAGGAGGATAAAAAGGCATTTGAATTATGTTTGGGTGGAGAGTTTCTTGTTGTTCCCATACAGGAGAAGGTGGTATCATTTCTTGAAATGGTGCTATGTTTGAGGCTTGTGTCATCGCCCAGTGGTAGCGGGCAAATATCTCCGTTCCCAACCTCATTCCCTCTGCTACTATTTGTGCTAAGTCCCTCGGATGATTCACAAGAATTGTGACATCTTGTTGGTTCACTTGCATGGTGAAAGTGAGTAAATAATTGTGTAAACCCACCTCCAACCATGACTCTAGATACATCGGTGCATGGGGAGTGTGAGCCGTGTATACTGTGGAGTTTTGATCCACGGAGAGATGAGGGGGTGGATGAGAGTAATGCGTGAGATTGTTGTGTAATTGATGAGAGGTTTGGCATGGTATAGGCCGATTGCCCCTTAGATGCCTTAGAAAGTTGAAGGGAAAGATTGCTTGAAGTAGTAGAAGGGTGGGTAATGGACAAAATAGAAGTGTTTTTTATAGGAGAAGTATTAGTATTTGGTAATGTTGGAGTGGCCGGTGTAGGACAAGATGGATTTGAAAGTGACTTGTTTGAATGGGAACAATTAATGAAGTCTTCATTAGTCCCTAGTTGCATGTCATCATGTGCTAGATTGGAGGAGGTGGAGTTCGAATTAATGAAAGGAGTAGAAGGTGTAATGAGATTTTTAGGAAGTTGGTCGTGTATATGTGTTGTGGCAGATGGCTTGTGTGAGTTTGCTTCACTAGTCCCTAGTTGCATGTCATCATGTGCTAGATTGGAGGAGGTGGATAAGGCATTAATGAGAGGATTAGAAGGTGTAATGAGTAAAGTAGTATGTTGTTCGTGTATATGTATTTTGGCAGAAGACTTGTGTGAGTTATTGTGCATGTGTGAGTTAGTATCAAGGCAAGTAGTATTGTTATTACAAGTACTAGGGTGGCGGTCATTATCAAGCCCTAGTTGCATGTCATTTATAGCAAGGTGTGAAGAGTTGGAGATGGAATTAATGAGGGGAGTATGAGGTGTAGTGATAATGGGATTGGGTTGGCCGTGTAGATTTTGTAGGGTAGGCAATGTTTGGGAAATGGTTTGCATGTGAGAGGTAGTGTCGTGTCCTCTTGCATGTGTAGTATTGGTATTAGATGAGTTGTGAAGAGATGGATTTAATTGGACCCCACAAAAAGGTACTTGAGTATAGTTGGAACTTTGACCCACAATATTAGTAGCCAAATTAGTATTAGTTAAACCATCATTTGTAGCAACTAAATCATTTGATAAAACCTCAAATTTGTTGGTATTTAACAAATTAGCTAACCCTTATTTAGTGACATTATTAGCAATAGAGGCATTATTTTTTAAAGATAAATGATCAAAAGGGAGATTATTAGGATGAATTAAAGAGTGCTTACCAACAAAACTATTCCTTACCTCATCAGGATTTGATTTCAATGGGCGAGTAGGCATTGTTTTTGCATGCCTCTTTGGAAATATGACTAGTTTCCAAGGCTCAAGATCAGCTTGATCAACTTTAGAACAGTCTTGTATAATTGAATTATCAGGAACATTACTAGAGGAAGTAGTATCCTTTGCAAGGGATGGGCATGTTTTTTGATTGTGCCCCATACAACCACAAGTAATACAAAGTAAATTCAAACCCTCATACATAATAGGTTGTTTATGCTCACCAATGTATAAATGTGTTTTTAATGGCTGGTTTAGCAATACTTTAACACATAGTCTAGCATATTGTCCTCGAGTAGTGTTGGAAGTGCTAATATCCATAGATAGAAATTTACCTACTTTCTGTCTCAATTTCTTCAAAATATGATAATCGTAGAATTCTGTAGGTAATTCTGGCAAACGTAACCAAATAGCAGAAGAAGATAATTGAGTTGTTGATGCTTTAAATTTTGGCTCCCATTGTCGGACAGATAAGAAATGATTTAGAACAAACCAAGGTCTTCCCTATAAAGCATGTATTTGTTTTCTTCCTTTTGAAATTTTAGAAGGAAAAAAATCATATCCTAAGTCTATCAAAGGAAGATTTTCAGTAGGTTTCCACAGTGTGTATACTTTCTGTCTAAGGAGTTGATGCTCTACTTTACGACCAAAAACTTTAATAATTACAGCATGTTCCCAAGGCTTGTAAATCCTATGTTTCTCCTCCACAGTAAGAGGAATGAAATTTGAAGAATCATTAGGTGCTTCTAATTCATTAGTGTATTCTGAAGCATCAGTGAGTGCAGGTGTAAGATTATTGAAAGATATTTGGGAGGTGTGAGTATTCAAAGTTTGAAGATAGGATTTCGGTTGAGTATTTGAATCAACCAATTGATGTGGTTGATCAATATTCATATCAGAAATCATAGGGATAGAACTATTTTGTAGTGAAATTGATTGAGAATTAGTGATGTTAGGTGGTTTTGGTGGAATGATAGGTGAATGAAGGTATGGAGATGTTGGGAGAGTTTTTTCTTCCATTTTGTTGCTTTATCAATCCGAGAAGGGGTATTAATTAGACAACTATGATGCTTTAATAGAAGTGAATGAGCAGAAAATAAGATGACGTATCAGTGTCGTACCGGATTTCAAAAGTTGAAAGGACAAAGTGTTTTTAATATTGTTTGTGGTTTTAGCGATATGTAATTTAGAGGATTTTTGATTGGCTTATTTTAAGTGCTTATTGGCTTTGCATTTTTTTTAGTTTTTGTGGTGTTTGGCAATGATAAAAAATACTTAAAAGCACTTATTTTTAGGCATAAAAAGTACAAAAATAAGCCAAAAGCCAAAAGTTGAGTATTACCAACTTATGGCTTTTGGCTTTTAGCTTAAAAGCTACTTTTTATAAGCTAATCCAAACACCCTTTTATTCTAATACTAACTGATAAACAAGGAATCAAGGGGGTATATTAAAGAGTTAGGCAAGCCAAACCAACATATAAGCAGTTTTTGACCTCGAATAATGACAATCTCAAGGTAGTTGGACAACAACAGTAAAATAATAACAATGAGATTCAGACGAGCACTAAGCAAGAAAGCGAAATATGTATATTCTCTTCCTTATGATTGATGTGTTACAAATAACTGGGGTCCCCTTTTTATAGTAGGGGAATCCTAAATAAGGTACAAGTCAAATTGTAGTAAGGAATCTTATTATACAACTGCCTAACCGCCTATTACGAATCCGTTCCAAAATTTACGCTATGATCTCGGGGCCAGTACGAATCTCGCTCTTTCTGTTATGAAACCATAACTGTATTATCTCGAGGTCGGTCATAATTGGCCTCGGTGTTCATTGAGCACTTCGATCTTCAACTCTTGTACTCCGCCCTCGGGCTCGAGCCTGGCCTATTTCGAACTTATTCTAGAAGTGACCCTCGAGAACACAAAATCAGTCATACCTGATTTTGATCGTATAGATATAGCCCCTACGTTTCTTAGAGTAAGATGATAAGAAACGATCTAGTCCTTGATCCTCTGATGCCTCGACATGATGTCAATCCTACGACGTCAGCGACAAAAGTGATTGAAAGGTTGCGTCTGCATAGTTTCCAAGGCAATTTTTCTAAAGGCGACTGATGGTCGGCCATTTGCTTCCCCAAACCGTTGAAGTGACCACTATAAATAGGTCGCTTTCTCAACCTTTACAATCTTTACTTCACAAACCTTTCCCAAATCCTCACTAGTTTCTCATATTCTCTAAGTCCATTCTCTCTTCAACTTGCACTTGTTATAACATCTACTTCTTCTCTTCTTCTAAGTTTCTCAACAATGTTGGCTAAAACATCTAAAACCACATGGGTGGATATATATATATATATATATATATATATATATATATATATATATATATATATATATATATATATATATATATATATATGAATCCCAAATGTTCCTCAGAAAGAAAAAGCCTCCTCATCATCATGGCCGACCGGTGGTAGAACGATGTGCCACCTCGTATTGAGGAGTGCATTCCTGGACAATGCGAGCTATCTTCCGATTTCAAAATCGATAAGCCTGCATTAGTTCCAGGTCGATGCTAAACCATGTCACGATACATCTACTCGATAACTAAAGATGACCTTAAGTAGGTAAAAAAGTATTACAAATTGGGAGGATAAGGAGGTGGTGATTCCTTCTCCCAAAGTGGACATCACCACTCATGTGAATGGATACTTAAGTGCGTATATTTATTCTTTCACACTAGGTCTCGTAGATCGAGTGCTGGATCCTGTAGATTCAGTCATTCTCGACTTTTGTCACCAAAATTGGGTGACCCTTGGCCAGATCTACAATTCTTTCTGGCGCACCGTCAATTTGCTAAGGTATTTCTCGGGCAAGGTCAAGGGGATGTCATTTACCCTTGACCACTTGATCAGGCTATACAACCCTCGCCTCTATCGAGGTGGTCTGATAAAGCTCCAGCGTTGATCCTCGAAGGCACTATTCTCTAGCATCGATGAAGATAAGGACCAAGGATGGATGGGCCAGTTCGTCTGAATCAAGACCTCTAACTTAATTCCTAGCGGAAAGATGTCATTCCTCGAGGAATGGAATATGAAACATAAGTACAACCCCATTAATGATTCCCACTACTCGGCTTTCTCTATTTCATCTTTGATCTAATTCCTCTACGATGGTGCAACTTCTTATTGGTTTCCTGGTGCGATTTCAGATTTTGCAAGTTGGGTTCGACAACTGGTCTCCACGTTTTCACATGAAGAATGTTGTTGGTGCGATTTGGCCAAGGGGTAGGAAGCTAAGATCCATGGTGGGTTTCCTTGTTCGTATGTTGACATTTCTCTGTAAAATACTTACTTTTCACCTATAGACAGTTGACTTCGTACTGCTAACAGGGAAACGCAAGGGGTTCAAGTCCCTGTATTGATTATTTATCTTCTGAAGTCATAGCAACTCACATTAGCCGGAGTCCATTAATTTGAGTTGTGTACCAAGTATGCCAGGTCCCTTATCTGGTTCTTTGACAATAAGTTTGTTTGATCATGAAAACATAAAGCTAGGGTACTGTAAACCCATCGACTTAGTAAATATTTATTTATGCTTTGGCATACATTTCCTTTTTTACCCATTGTGTTTTTTGAGGGTTTAGCGTCGATCAGAACCTTTTGTTTTTTGTGCCTTAGCACAAGTTTGTATTTGAATATTTTGGTACCTCTTATGGTTTTTCAAGGACTGATTTTATCGTAGCTCTTTGATTATTTTGTCGAGGGTAGCCTTTATTAACTGTATTTTTTAAAATTCGAAGGCCTGTTTTTAAAGCGGAATTCGGACATCTCAGAGCCGCATTATTTCGGCCGTAGCCTTTATTATCGCCATAGCCTTTGGGTATATCTCTTGGACTTATTTCCCGATAACATTTCAAACTTGTTCGAAATGTTAATCCCCGAGTATGTTGGCCTTTGCCTTTAAATTGGGGGATGCCTCTTTTAGGTCTTATGAACTCGAGTTTAGACAACTCGAATGTATTGACTATTGGCGACAATCCCCAAGTATTCGTGGTGTGTTTTTGTTTTGGCCCTCGAGCCATTTCTCATAGAGTCATGAATATGGAGCTTTTATAATAGAAAATCTCTTTGAGACACAAAGTTTTTGATATAGGAAGAATGCTTCTTTGAATAATTCATACACGTGTACATGTTTTTCCATCGGGGCTCGACTAATCATATGGACATGGTCCAAATGACCTTTTGGCCCATTACAAAGTTTTCCTATTGAGACCTTTTTTGGCATGACGTATATTTCTCAAAGATATAATCTCCGAGGATGTTGCCCCATCAGTATTCGAGGTTGATTAAAAAGAATCCTTGGATACTATCGAATTCTCCTTGGGTAGCACATAGTTGCTGCCTCGTTAAAAACCTTACTGGAAAAACCCATCCAGAATAAAACCCGATCTAATGGAAAAGAGATAACATGCTTTAAAACCTAAGTTCTTCATGTAGAAGGGTTGTCTCAACGTCTTCGATCGAACAACTTGAATAAGTTAGTATCAAATATAAAATGAAAAAGAGAGAAGGTCATACCTTAGCAATAATATCATTTGAGTAACGATACATTCTAATTGTTCGGTAATTGTTCTCCTTCCATCGTGCCAAGTTTGTAAGATCTTTTTCCGATGACTTCGATGACTTTGTACGGTCCTTCTTAATTCAGGCCTAGTTTCGCTTCATTTGGGTCTCGAGTATTGAGGGTGACTTTCCTTTAAACTAAGTCCCCTATTCCAAAGTATCGAAGTTTTGTTCTTCTATTGCAATATCTCTCAATTCTTCGCTTCTGTGCAGCCATCCGAACGTGTGCAACTTCTCATTTTTCATCTAATAGCTCGAGGCTAGTATTCATAGCCTCGTGATTTGATTCCTCCAATGCATGTCAAAATCTGGAGGAGAGTTCCCCGATTGGAATTAAGGCATTAGATTCATATACTAAAGATAATGGGGTTGCCCCTGTGCTTGACTTCGATGTTATTAGATATGCCCAAATAACCTCGGGTAGAACTTCTCTCCATTTACTTTTTGCGTTGTTCAACCTTTTCTTTAAGTTTTAAATGATGGTCGTGTTTGTCGATTCAGCTTGTCCATTCCCGCTTGGGTGGTACGGCATTGGTAAGATCATTTTATTTTGTGTACTTCGAGGAACTCTGTTACCTTGTTGCCGATGAATTGCTTCCTGTTGTCGCATACAATTTCTGCAGGCATCCCGAATTAACACACGATATGGTCCCAGATGAAGTCTATAACTTCTTTTTATATGACCTTCTTGAAAACATATTGTTAGTGTTATGAGTCCACCAAACTATAGAGTACCTAGCCCTTTATGAGATGATGCCTAGAATGCAGTAAAGACTAAAGGTAAAGAAGACAAGAGATTTTCTACGTGGATAAATCACACACAAGGGGATAAAAAAACCACGACCTACTCTTGTAGGTTTTTAACTCAACTGACTTGCAATCTGCCTATTACAAGCCACTTTGCAAAAACCCTATTGCAAAGACTTCAAACTAACTTGTGATACAACTACCACAAGCCACTTTGAAAAAATATCAAACTAACTTGTGATGCAACCACCACAAACCACTGTATAACTATCCTAGTTACAAAGACTTTAAACTTATGACTATCCCTAGTCACAACATAAACTCAAAGTTTACGAATTTTGGTTTGTTCCTATGACAACGCTTCTAAGAAAACAAACTAGGAATTACAATGACGAACAAATAACAAGATTACAACTCAACTACGGATGTACATAAACTCATTAAGAAATTGATCTTTAGTGAGTTGTCTTCTTGTTCTTGACACACCAGTGACTTCAATGCCGGATGAATACTTTTTGTTTCTTGAGAGAATATCACTGAATGCACAAGCAATGGTGTATCTTGCACCAGGTTGTTTTATCACAAAAGATAGCACAATGGATAATGATGTCAACTCATGGTGTACACTTCTTTCCAATGAGAAGTGACTATTGTACAGTCTGCACAGCCACTTCCAACCAGTTACGTTCCTGCTGGATAGTGGACTTTGTACTTCTATCAGGGCACACCGATGAACTAGGTCCAAGTTATGTTCCTCTTCTATTATAGTTTCTAGATGGTGACGTTCTTCTGCTACGTTCCAGCTGTGTACTTGACTTGTACTTCTATCAAAGAACCCTAAGGGAGCAGGTCCTTGTTGTGTTCCTCGTTATATTGATTGCGTACAGTCACTGACTTGTGCTTGTGTCGGAGAGCCCTAAGGGAACAAGTCACCGGGTCTCTGTTGTGTTCCCTCTTATTGTCGTTCATCCTATTTATTGATTGTTAGACTTCGACCAGTTCACAAGCAATTTATATCCGGATGCTCTATCTAGTTCTTCATGACAAGTTTGTTAGATCATCAAAATCTAAGAAGCATAAGGTCAAGACATTGAAAACCCATCACATGTGCTTCCACTCATTTAGAAAAATAGTCAATCATAGAAAAAAGAATTTAGCTATACTTGGGGCTATTGAGCACAAATTATTACTATTCTATGGTACTATCATACCTTTTTCCGGGGGTGCTTCATTTTTGAATGAATGTAGGTGGATCCATAGTGCCGATCGCATGTAGCGGAGTACCCTCCTCTTAAAGTCTTGGTGAGCCACTTTCTCCTTCGAGGGGTTATGTTGTACATCTTTTGTTATAGACTTCCACTTTTGAGGTATAGCCGGGGCCTTGTTGCCAGCATTGTCGTAATTTTCTTTTATATCCTTAGAGGATCCATAGACGTTTGCATGGGTTATGCTCGGATGCTAAATGGGTCAATGTTGTCGCGACCCCGGTTTCCCTCCGTGAAACATCGTGATGGCGCCAAGTCTCTACAACTAGGTAAACTTAAATTGCGGAAGAAAACCAATTCACAAAAAATAAAATAAATTAAAAATAGGAGTGAGGTAATAAACAATATCTAAGTGTGCCTTTCGGCATACACAATGGTAAATTCTCAAAACCAATACATAAATCCAAGACCCGAAAACCCATGAATCACAAGTTAAGAAATACTAAATAGCTCTAACTCTAAAATGTCTAACCGGAATGGAAATACAACATGGGTTGCTACTAAACAACAAGAATAGAAAGAGACTCCTCGGTTTACAGACGAATCAGATATACCTCGAAGTCGCTGTAGTAGTCGCCTCGCCTCAGAGGTAATAGGACTCAATCGAAGTACCAAGATCTGTACATGAAAAACATGTGCAGGAAGGGCATGAATACACCACTGTGGTACTTAGTAAGTGCCAAACCTAACCTCGATTAGGTAGTGGCGAGGAATTTCAAAACCTAACTGAGGTTATATAGAATATAAAAAATTCAATAGCATATATTAGGACGGTATAAATAAGTGCGGATGTGAAAGTATCATGGGACATAGAGAATAACAACAACAAAAATAGAACAAGAATCACGAAAAAACCAATACAGCTCAGCACAAAAGACAGTTAGAGGATCTCCCAGAATACCATCTTGTAGTCCCCAAAAGTAAATATATTGTGGATCTATCGGGTGAAGTCCTATAGTCCAACATATAAATATGCGAGGATCTACCGGAATACCACATCCGTAGTCCCAGATATAAATACTCAGTACTGAGAAATCTACTGGATGCAATCCCATAGTTCGAATGAAAAGGTATAGGGGGATCTTACGGAATGCAATTCCGTAGTCCCAAAGTAAACATACAAGGGAGCTTCGGGATAACGTCATGTAGTCCCAAAGTAAATACACGACATTAACAAGAACTCAATTCAATAAATTTCATACCAAAGGTAAAGCACATAATTCTAGCCTAGCATGCTTTACGTTATACAAATAAAGCAGTTAAGGCAGATAGAGCAATTTAGTCAAGTAGACGTGCTTCTCTAAACTAAAAACATGCTTAATTTTCAAATTGTGTAAGCAAGAAAAGGAAGAACACAATAAAAGGCTATTTTAATGAAATAAACTGTATTTCCAACAACTAGCACACATATGCACTCGTCACCTCACGTACAAGGCATTTCAATTATCACAATATCAATCATAAGGGGAAAGGTCCCCTACACAAGGTTAGACAAGCGACTTACCTTGAACTGGCTCAATTATCAACCCAAAACCACAATCTTGCCACGTGTATTCGATTCCAAATGGCCCACATCTATTCAATTAAATTTCATAATGTAAATAACACTTCAAATAACTGATTCTACAATTAAATTCTAAGCTAATCACAAAATTTGGTAATATGACCAAAACCCCCTCGGGCCCACGTCTCGGAATCGGGTGAAATTTATATTTCTAGAATTCTCACACTCTCATGAGTTCATGCATACCAAGAACAGTAAAATCGTAGTCCAAATGACCCCTCAAATTCCCATTTAAATTCTCTTAAATCCCAAGCCCTAATGCTCAAATTTTAGGCCTAGATTCCATGATTTACTACGTAGATTTCATATTAGAAACGAGTTTTAAGACCAAGAATCTTACCTCCAAGTATTCCCCTTGAATCCCTCTTCATTCCCCTTCAAAGAGCTCCAAAAATAATTAAATGGTGGAAATAAATCCCAAGGTCGCGGAACCCCTTTTAAAACCATTTTGCCCAGCAGTTTTCTGCATGTGCGACGCATTTGCGGAACAAGGGTTGCATCTGCGTCCCATCACTTAAATGCTCAGATTCTGCATCTGTGCTCCCTACCTGCAGATGCGGCACCGCTCCTATGGAAAATATACTGCATATGCGGTGCCTGATGACTTTCCCCATTTCCCGCTTCTGTGTTCACTAAGCTGCATCTGGGGAACCGCACCTACGGAACTGCATGTGCGGTTATGATAGAACAAGTAACTGAAGCTGCAACTTTAACTCCAAAATTTCCTCCGTCAACCACCCAAAATCATCCAAAGGCCCCCATGGACCTTAACCAAAAGCACCAAGTCGTCTAATACCACTATCCAAACTTGTACCAATCCTTAAAACACTTGAAAAAACCCTCAAAATCTCAAATTAACAATGGATTCAAGCCTAAGAACTAATACGCTTTCAATCAAAAACTCTAACAAAACCTCGTCTGAATGGCCTGAAATTTTGCACACACGTCATAATCAGCACTACGGATCTACTCCAACTTTTGAAATTCCATTCCAACCCTTGGATAAAAATCATACTATCGAACTAGAAACTTCAAAAATCCATCTTTCGACATTTCAAGCCTAAATTAGCTACAGACCTCCAATGCAAAATCTGAACACGCCCCTAAGCCCGAAATCACCCAATGGAGCTAACAAAACCATCAAGTTTCCATTGCGAGGCCGTCTTCACACTGTTTTGACTATGGTCAAATTTTAAAGACTTAAGCTCTCATTTAGGTACCAAGTATCCCAAAACTCTCCGAAATTCAAAATCGAACATCCCGATAATTCAAATTAGCAGAAATAAAGACGGGAAAAATAGTTAATAGGGGATTGGGGCGTAAATTATAAAAACGACCAACCGGATTGTTACATATTCCCACACTAAAACATTCGTTCGTCCAAGAACGAGTACAAAAAATACCTAAAATAGTGAAAAGATGAGGGTACTAGCTGCGTATATCTTGGTCGATCTCCCAGATCGTCTCCTTGACCGGCTGACCCCGTCACTGAACCTTCACTGATGCAATGTTCTTTGACATCGACTTCCTAACCTGCGTGTCCAATATTGCCACTGGCTCCTCAACATAAGATAGATCTTTTTCCAACTGGACTGAGATGAAATCCAACACATACGACGGATCGCCATGATACATCTAGAGCATCGAAACATGAAATACTGGATGAACGTCTACCAAGCCGGGAGGTAAGTCAAGCTCGTAAGCAACCTCCACAACACGCCTCAATATCTAAAAAGATCCAATAAACCTCAGACTCAACTACCCGTTCTTCCCAAATCTTATAATGACCTTCATAGGCGAAACCCAAAGGAGAACCCGCTCTTTAACCATGTAGGAAACATCACGAACCTTTCAGTCTACGTAACTCTTCTGTCTGGACTTCGCTGTAGACTTTCTCCAAAGCATCCTAAACCAAGTTTGTGCCTAATAATATAGCCTCACCAGCTCGAACCAACCCACTTGAAATCTACATTGCCTACCATACAAGGCCTCGTACAGTGACATCTGAATGATGGATTGATAGCTGTTATTATAGGCAAACTCCGCCAATGGCAAGAACTGATCCCAAGAATCTCCAAACTCAATCACATACGCACGGAGCATATCCCCAAGAATCTGAATGGTGAGCTCGGACTGTCCGTCTGTCTAAGGTGAAATGTTGTGCTCAACTTCACCCGAGCACCCATCTCCTGCAGTACGACTCTTTAGAAATGTGATATGAACTGGGTACCTCTGTGTGAAATGATGGAAACTGGAATACCATGCAGATGAACAATCTCCAGGATATAAATCTCTGCCAACCGCTCCCAGGAATAGGTAGTACACACTGGGATAAAATGCACAGACTTGGTCAGCTGTTACATAATAACCCAAAGAGCATTGAACTTCTTCAAAGTCCGTGAGAGCCCAGATACAAAGTCCATGGTGATCCACTCCGGAATCTCTATATGCTGATGCAAAGTCTCTGGTGCTCACACTTCACTTGCTGATAATTAAAGCACAAAGCTACAAACCGAACTATATTCTTCATCCGCCTCCACCAGTAGTGTTGCCTCAAGTCCTGATACATCTTTGCGACACTTGGATGAATGGAAATATCGCAAACTATGGGCCTCCTCTAGAATCAACTCCCGAAGACCATCAACATTGGGTACACAAACTTGACCTTGCATCCTCAATACTCCGCCATCACCTAAAGTCACATCTCAAACATCTCCATGTAACACGTTTTCCTTGAGGACAAGCAAATGAGTGTCATCAAGCTGACACTCCCGAATACGATCAAACAAGCAAGACCGAGAGACCACGCAAGCTAAACTCGGTTGGGCTCATAAAGATCCAATCTCGCAAACTGGCTAGGTAAGGCCTGAACATCCATCGCCATAGGCCTCCCCGCTGCTGGTAAATAAGCCAAACTCTACAAACTCTCTGTTTGGCAGCTCAATGCATCAACCACCATATTGGCCTTGCCCGGTCGATACAAGATAGTGATATCATAATCCTTCAGCAGCTCTAGCCATCTTTTCTTATGAAAATTAAGGTCCTTCTACTTGATCAGATGCTGTGAACTCCAGTGATTAGTATAAATCTCACAAGGCATGTAGTACAAATAATGACGCTAGATGTTCAAACGTGAACAATAGTAGCTAAGTCAAGATCATGGATAGGATAATTCTTCTCATATATCTTCAACTGTTTAGACACATAGGCAATCACCCTACCGTTCTGCATCAATACCACTCCAAGGCCAACTCTCGAGGCATCACAATAGATAGTATAAGACCCCAAATCGGTAGGCAATATCAAAACTGGAGTTGTGGTCAAGGATGTCTTGAGCTTTTGAAAGCCCTCCTTGCACTCTTCCGTCCTATGGAGCGGAACACCTTTCTGGGTCAGTCTCGTCGTAAGTGCTGCAATAGATAAAAACCCCTGAACAAATCAACGGTAATAACCTGCCAAGACAAGAAAACTGCGGATCTCTGTAGCTGAAGATGGTTTGGGCCAACTCTACATGACCTCCATTTTTTTCAGATCCACCTGAATACCCTTTCTAGAGACTACGTGACCCAAGAACGCCACGTAATCCAACCAAAACTCACATTTTGAGAACTTAGCATACAACTTCTTTTCTCTCAAGGTCAGAAGACTATCCTCAGGTATTGCTCATGATCATCCCAACTCTGGGAGTATACCAGGATGTCATCAATAAAAACAATCACGTATGAATCAAGATATGGCCGGAAAATACTGTGTATCTGATGCATAAAGGTTGCTGGGAAATTAGTCAGCTCCAATGACATAACAAGGAACTCATAATGACCATACCGGGTCTTGAATGCAGTCTTTAGGATATCTGGTGCCCGAATATTAAACTGATGATAGCCAAAATGCAAGTCAATCTAAGAAAACACACAAGCACCCTATAACTGATCAATCAGGTCATCAATAAGAGGCAAAGTATAATGGTTTTTCACTGTCACCTGGTTCAACTGGCGATAATCAATACACATACGCACAGAACTGTACTTCTTCTTCACAAATAAGACAGGAGAACCCCAAGGTGATACACTGGGCCGAATGAATCCCTTATCAAGTAATTCCTGCAACTGCTCCTTCAACTCAGGAGGATCCATACGGTACAGAGGAATAAAAATAGGCTAAGTGCCCGGCAACAGATCAATGCCAAAATTAATTTCTTTATCAAGCAGCATGCCCGAAAGATCAACTGGAAACATATCAGAGAAATCTCGTACTACTGGGACGGAATCAATAAAAAGTGCATCCATAATGACATCTGTCACATAAGCTAGATACGCATCACAAACTTTCTCAACCATACGCTGAGCCTTAAAGAAAGAAATAACTCTACTAGGAGTGTGACCTAAAACACCCCAACGCTCAACACGCGGTACACCTAGCATAGCCAATGTCATGGTTTTGGCGTGACAATCAAGAATAGCGTAATGGGGGGACAACCAGCCCATGCCCAAGATAATATCGAAATCAACCATGCTGAGCAATAATAAATTGGCTCTGGTCTCAAAACCACTAAAAACTACCAAACATGATTGATAAGCACGGTCTATAATAAGAGAATCTTCCATAGGAGTAGAAACATAAATAAGGAAATGCAGAGAATCCCGAGACACCCAAATGCAGAGCAAAATAAGAGGACACATAAGAATAAGTGGATCCTGGATAAAATAGAACTGATGCTTCTCTGTGACTGACCAAGATAGTACCTTTGATGATAGAATTGGAGGCAGCAGCCTCAGTACAGGCAGGGAGAGCATAGTATCTGGTCTGGCCTCCTTCTCGAGGGCGACCTTTACATCCCCAGCCTCCACCTTTGGCTAGCTGGGCCAATGGGATAGAAACTGGTGCTGGGACCATAACTTGAGAACTCTGCAGGGCATGCTGTGGCTAAGGAGTCTATGGAGGTGCACCTGTCATGCCCCAAACCAAGGGACATGACCGACACCTAACCGGGTAGCCCCAGTCAAGCGGACCTAGGTGCCTTTCCTATTCCATATGTTACCCCGTGTTTTCATTACTCATTAATAAAGGAATTAACCATTTTATAATTGAAATCATTTTTTTTCAAAACATACACAACATACTTGGTTACTTAACAAAGTTTACAACTTACATCGCCCAACATAGAGAGTACATATTTATATAAGTTGTCCACCCACATTTACTGTCTACGAAGCCTTTAAAGATACAACCGGATAATATAGTACTTGCCGGTAACAAGGCTCCGGCTATACCTAACACAAAAACCAAAATAAGACTCCAGAATAAAAGCGACATGAGCCATGTAGGGCCCCGATAGGAAATGGGCTCACCAATACGGCTGATGGAAGATGAAGTGGAGCTACGGTCGGTGGACTGGAGTACCTGCTACGGATCCATCTACAATCATAATATGAATGTAGCGCCCCCGCCAAAAGGGAAGTCAATACATTTGAATTGTACTGGTATGTATGAACAAACTTTACCCCAAGTAAAATAAAAAAATACACAAGTAACAAACAGTAATATAATCAATGAATCAAATGCACATGAAAGAACAACCAAAGCCAAACAAGTTTCACAATCTCTCATTTTCCCCTTTCAACATTATTTCATCACATCAATGATTTCACAACTTTCACATATGTTAATTTCAATATTGATTTCGATCACTTTTTCACCCTTATTAGCTCAGCCACCCTTATAACTTCAACCTACAATTTATCATTTTATGTTGCGGCGCGCAACCCGATCCCACCGGACAATCACATTTCACAAACAACACAACAACAACAACAAAAATTCACAAAGAATCAACAACAACAATTCTCAAGAACTACAACAACAATTCTCAAGGAATAACAACAACAACTCTCAAGAATTTTGATAACCATCAATACCATTTCCATCATTTTCAACAACATATATGCATTTTATGTCACAACGGTAATTGCCCATGACAATCCATATATGTTATAACCACAATTGTCCCAATTGCATCATTTACCATCTCCTTCCATCATTTGTTTCTCAGCTCTTATCACATAACACTTTAGCAATCATACATTTGGTTTATTGCCAAATTACTTACACCATTATATCGGGAGACTTAACCACGAACACTCAAATCATACCAATCACAAGAATTTCACAAATAATCTACGTAGATATCACATACCAAATATTCATATACCACACAAGGTAATTTTACAAAGGTCAAAGTTAGCCATACATACCTGGAGCCGAATTCCCTTTTAATTTCTACTTTCAACTTCACCAAAAAGCCTAGAAATGTCAATCTAGTGCACAAATTAACACATATTTCTTAGAATCAAAGTTCACAATCACTAGCCAAACACATTTAGGTTATCAACCCTTCTTTGCACAACTTTACTCACACCCAATTCTTCTTACTAGATTTTAGGTTCTAAAAGACAGGCATGAATGTTTAAACCTCTATTATTAAGAATCAATGCATGAGACTTCCCTCCCCCCTCCTTAATTAAACCTTAAAGTTAATAAAAATGGGTTAGTGATTTTACCTGCAAGAATAGGGATGAAGACACTTACTTTGAAATTTCCCAGCTCGGATAGATTAAAAAGAATCCATTTGAAGAGGATGAACTCTCTCTCAAGAGCCCCTCCTCCCTCTCTCTCTCTCTCTCTTATTTTTTGTTCAGAATAGTGGTTAAATGAGGGGTTGGGGTGTTTTATTAAAAAGAGGATCGAGTTTAAAATTTAGAAAATTAGGAGTTCGAGTCAGGTTTGCGGTCACATTTTGCATTTACAGATATGAATACGATCTGCATAATAGACCGCAAAAGTGCTCCAATAATCTGATCTAACTGTTTGGGTTTGCTATTGAAATGCGGTCCGCATACCCGATTTGCGGTCGCATAATGCACCATATTTTTTACCTCAAATTGGACTGACACATTAACTTACTTTGTGATAGAAATGGGATCCGCATATCAGCTATATGATTGCATAATGTACCGCATTTTGACCTCAATTTTAACCAAACCACTAATTCAATCTGCGGCAGAAATATGGTCTGCATACTTGATTTGAAACCGCATTCTGGACTGCACACTTTTTTGTAAACTTGATTCTCTGATTTTTAAAAGCTTAGATCAATACAAAGGGTTCGAACCGGGGAGAGCTTGCGAGCCGCGAAGAATTCTACATATACCTAACATATATTTCGGAACTTGACACTACGAGCTACTAAATTGTGAGCACAAATTATTACGGGGCCTTACAGCACCCCTCCTAAGTCTAGGGTAATCCCTAACCATATGGAATGTGTCACCACACTCAAAAAAGATCTAGGAGGACGTGGCGGCTGTGACTGGCTTGGGCCAGGTCTACTGGACTGACCACTAAAAACACCCCGCGCAGGAGGCGCACCAGACATTGGAGGTGCATAATAAGTCTCTTGAGGCCTAGGTAGGGCTGGAATACTATTAGCTGTAGGAAGAAATGAATGAACATGTCATATGACCACTACTATGATGACCTACAGCTGGGGCACGGGCACCGGAATAATGTCCCGACTCTTGAGACCTCTTGGTCTCCCTCTCATCTCTGTCCCTAGCATGCATACCCTCAGTCCTCCTAGCAATGCTCACCACCTTTTGATAAGATATGTCATCTCTAAATCACAAGCCATGCTAGATCTGATGCTGGGAATAAGCACCTAAATAAACCGACGAACCTTCTCGCGAACCGTAGAGACCAAAGCTGGTACATGTCTAGCCAAGTTAGTGTAATGTAAAACATACTCTGAGTCAGTCAAAGTACCTTGGGGTAAATACTCAAACTCCATGCGCCAGGCGTCCCTAAGACTCTGGGGGACGTACTCTTCGTGAGCATATCTAAAACCTGGGCCCAAGTTAGGGAAGTTGCCTTATCCGGACTGTCTAACTCATAAGCACGCCGCCACAGATAGGCGGCTCCTCGAAGCTGGTAGGTAGTGAATAAAACCCCGCTCGATCCTGATATGCCCATAGTACGAAGGATATGGTATCACTCCTCAAGATATGCAAGGGCACCCTCTTATGCTAGTCCGCTGAAAGTCGGAGGTTGATACTTCTTGAACCTCTCAAGCCTCTTCTTCTCCTCCTCTAAAGCTACTTCCCTCTCCTCAGGCTGAGCTGGGGCTACATGCTGCAGGAATAGGCTCTGGAACCTGATTAATATACACTCACTGCTCAGGAGTGCGGGTGGCTGCAGTCTGTGCTTCTCCCCCGGCCTAGGATGTAGCTACAGCAAGGGGAAGAAACCCTGCCTAAGCTAGAGTGGTGTAAATAGTTAAAAACTCTGACAAAATCTCCTAGAATGCTGGAGTAGTAGTAGCAGACACATCAGGTGTCTGGACTCTTGCTAGTACTGCTGGTGGTACCTCGGTAGTAGCTCGAGCAAGATCAATAGTTGGACTGCGAGCACGTCCTCGGCCTCTATCCCGAACCCGACCTTTGACAGCTCCAGCAGGGGGCGCGGGTGCTTGGTCATCTCGAATAGCACATGTCCTTACCAACTGTGAGGGAATAGAAGATAAGAGATTAGAGTTGTGATATCAAAATCTTGCACAACAAGGAAATTAAACGAAATGGAATTTTCCTAACAGTTACATAGCATCTCGTAGATAAGTACAGACGTCTCTGTACCAATCAGCAAAACTCTAATAAACCAACTTGTGATTCTTGACTCCTATGAACGTGGAGCTCTGATACCAACTTTCCCGGTTCGCCCTTCGTGAAACATCGTGACGGCGCCTAGTCTCTACGACTAGGTAAGCCTAAATTGCGGAAAAAACCAATTTATGGAAAATAAAACAAATTAAAAATATGAGTGAGGTAATAATCAACGTCTAAGTGTACCGCTCGGCATACACAATATTAATCTAAAAAACAATAGATAAAACCAAGACTCGAAAACCCATGAATTACTGTGAGCACATGATTTTTGCACCGGGCAAACAATTCTAAAATTAAAATAAATATATTTTTGAGTGCAATTGTGTGCCTTGTTTGAAATTAGCCACTTTTTGTGTGTTTGAATAATTAGAAATTAGAAAAAATAAAAAAAAATAGGTTAGCTAATTACTTTGTTTTAATTAATTAGTTTTAAGAAGAAAACCATCAAAAAATAGTTTAAGTAGCGGAAATTAGGAAAAATAGTAGAAAATTGCCCAAAAAAATATTAGATAATTAGAATAAGTAGGAGATTAAGTCTTTTAATAATTCATAAAAGAAAAAGGAAAAAAAAGTGGCGTCTTAGTAATTAAAAAACCAGAAAATACAAAAAATACAAAACATACACATATGTATAATAAAACTGGGCCAAATGCTGTCTAGATAGTCGGCCCAGTGTGCTAAGACCAAATGATCCGGTCCATAGCCTTTGAATTAACTGAATCTCAGCCGTTCATTGCATCACATCCAACGGCTGAGAATTTTAGCGGATTTTCATTGGTTAATCAATATAAGAGAATTAATGTCAACCGTCCAATCCATTTGATCTAACAGATGAAAGCTTTGATCTCGTTTATAACGAGACGACGTCGTTTATGTAACGCCTGGTCTTGACCGTTGATCATAATAGATTCAACGGCCAACATCACCTCAGCCTTTACGAGTATAAGAGGCTTTGGTCTGAAGAGACGGCCATTTTTCAAATCCCCTTAACACAAGCCACCTCTAGAACCTTCCTCTCTCCTTCTTCATCTTCATATTCAACCAGCGAGCCCTAGCCGGCCATGGCGGCCACCACTCTCTACGGTGGTCGCCGGTGATCCTTACCACCCCTCCTTTCCTATTCCCTTCTTCTCCTTCTTCTTCACCTCGAACACTGCCTAAAGCCCTAAAACCAACCCCTCTTCTAGAACTCCGGTCACCGGAACTTCACCGATGACCACTCAAACAATGAACCACCGTCTCAAACCAATGCCAATCGGACCGTCTTGGTCTGATCTATCCAACCATATAAGCCACCACCCTCGAATCTTCCCCGAACTCTTCGAATATCCCAAAAAGGGTTGCCGGAAACCTAACTCCGGCGACTCCAAAACCCAAACCCAATCAAGACCCTACCTTTTACCATTCCCAAACACCCCTCTACAAGCCAAAACCTAAAAGACTTCGCCTTGAAGTCTAAAACCAGAAAAAAAAAATAGAAAAGGAAAATGAAAAAAGGAAATAAGGAAAAAGATTTCTGGAAGTCTGAAAAAAGAGATAAAGAAAAGAAGCAAAGAAAAAGAAGTCTGTGAATAAGAGGGTTAGGAAAGCTTGGGGGACAGACCCCGCAAAGCTAAGCTCTCTCTTTCCCTTAAGTTTGATTTTTTATTTGTCTGTTCTTCATGTTAGTTTTAGGGTTTTGCTTTGTTCCCTTTCCCGTTTCTGTTCATCTACCCTATGTTTCACATCTTTTTGTTTGTTTCTTTGGTTACATGTGTTCATCTCCTATATCTTGCCGTTGTTTCTTTGAGCCTGTTAGTGCTAGGATTTCTGTTTGCTAGCTTCTTGTTTTATCTATCATATTTCTGATTTGGGTTTTTTTGATTCATGTTTGTTGATTTTTGTTTATCTTTCGTTCTCTCGTATGTTTAGTAAGTCAAAAGTAACTTTGGTTCTCTGTTTTGATTCTTATAGCATAGCTTTTCTTTTATTGTCTTGCCTACTCGGTCATTTTTTCTTTCTTCATGTTGAGTCTCTTCCATGCATTTTCACTTTTGTCTATAAGTGTCTCTGTTGGTCTTTAATACCACCCTCACATGCATGTCTATGATCTTTCCTTTGTCACTTTTGCATGATAGATTTAGGGATTGTTCTTCATTGCTTCTTCATGTCTTTCCTGTTCCTCATCTTCATTTTTCACATGCATACATCAAGCTAGGGTTTTCTATTTGTTATCTGTTTTGACTTTGTTCCTTAGTCTTATCCATCTTCAAAGTTAAAAATCCATCTTCAAAGTTAAAAATCCATCTTTCCTTTGCCTTTTGTTTTTTGGCTTCTGATTTGTGCATATCTTTTATAACTCTTTGCATGATTAGTCTCATAGTAAAAGCCATTAATCTTTTTCTTATACTAAGTTCATCTAGTCTATTTGGATTGTTATTCTGATCTAAAAACTTGACTTGGACATCTTGTAATGTTAGACCTTTTTTACCTTGATTGGTCTTTGAATTTTGGGTTTTTTCATGTTTTGGTTCTGATGAGTTCTGGATTAGCTCACCTTTGACTAATTCTCAATAGTTGAGCAATTCCTATTCTGGTCTTTTCCTGTTTAGATACAATGACAGAGCTAAGTGCTAATTTCACATCTGAGTTGGTTCTACTTCAGCTTTCTATGTCTTCACTGGTTTTGCTTTAGCATGATTAGATTATCATATCTACTTGAAGTCCTTCTCTGATTGATTATGATAGTCTGTGCTTGTGCCCTGAACCTTAATGGTTTTTGAAGTTTTTTCAAATGTCATATGACTTGAACTAGGAGTAATTAGGTCAGAATTGACATGGATTCATACTTTATTACATGTAGTCTGATAATATGAGTTAATTGACTAAAATTCAACCATATCAATTGTCTCCTCTGAGTTTGGGTTGATTGATCCATTTTATTTGATCATGTGTGTTTCTGTGTGCAATGCATGTTGAGAATGATTAAGTCTTGCTAGTTTTTGTTTCTTGTGAATGGCTGATTAACTGTTTGAACCTTAGGGGATTGGTTATAGCTGCTAGTATTAGGTTTCATGAAAATGGCTAGTTTTAAAATAGGTTAAAACTGAAAAAGAACAAAAATGGGCTATTGGGTAATAATTGACCAAAGAGTGGTCAACTTTGCAAAGGTTGATCAACTCTATAAGGTCCAAACACACTAGTCCCCCTAAAAAGGGCCTAGTTGTGCAAAACTGGTTAAGCTTGCAAATGCAGGCTTACCAAGGCTCATTTTGAGCCCTGAATCTTAGGTGGCTAGGTCTGCAAAGACCTTAGCCCAGCCTATCATCAGTCAAAAGGCTAGTTTTTCCAAAATTGGCTAAGTTTAGAAATGCAGACTTGCCCAGGCTCTGTTTGAGCCCTGAACTTTAGGTGGCTAGGTCTGCAAAGACCTTAGCCGAGCCTATGCTCAGTAATTGGGCTTCAATTGCCCAAGCTAAGTCTCAACTTGAGATTCGCCGTTAATTAAATAGTTTAATAAAGCAGGCTAGTCATGCAATTAGTTTTAAAAGAGATTTAAATAGATTAATTATGCAAGAAATGGCTAAGTCTGCAAATGCAGACTTGCCCAGGCTCATTTTTGAGCCCTGAACCACAGGTGGCTAAGCCTGCAAAGGCTTGGGCCCAACCTATGTTCAGCAAATGGGTTTAATTGCCCAAGCTAAGTCTCAACTTGAGACTGGCTAGGTTTTAAATAGTTTAATTATAATAATAAGGCAGGCTAGTCCTGCAATTAGTTTAAAAGTGAAATAAGAAGGTCTTAATTAACTGAAATTGAAACAAAGGAGGCTAAAATTGAAATAGTTCCCTAAAGTAGAATTGGCCAGTCCTTAAATACTAATGCAAGGACTGGCCATTAGTTAAATAAACCCCAAAATGCTGAAAACCTAACCTAGGTAGGTTGGGTAAATCAACAAAGTCACTAAGGGTATAAAAGGGAACCAAATTGGTAAAATAGTGAATTTCATAGAACATATAGGGTTATGGGAGTCATTTGTACCCCTGATTTCTGCAATTTTGTAGAGATTAAAGGGTATAATGGTCTCCCTAAAAAGGGAAATCAGTAAAAATCTTTAACCCTTAGGGATACTTGGGTAAAAGCCCTAAAAAAGAATCTTCAGAACCTTCCAGCACATGCTGGAAGGGTTTTGATAACTGAAAATGGGGTCTAAGTGTAAGTTTAGCAATTTTAAAGGGGGAGAAGTGGGATTTAATCCCATTCTTTCTCCCCAAGAAATCAGCCACTCTCACACCTATATAAACCCCCAAAAAGAGTGAAATAGGGGCTGGCTTTTGAAAAGAAAGTTCAGAGAAAAGAGAATACTAATATAGTAATAGGCTTCTTCTGCAATTTTCGAGTGAAATTTGGGGGATATTCATCTAAATCTTTTGGGTTTTGCTTGAGTATTTGCCTTGGTTTCTTCTTGTTTTGCTGTTGCTGTGGTTTTCTTTATTCGTTGACATCCAATCCATCGTTGTTGCATTGCTGTTTGAGTCTTCTGCTGTGCTTACTTGCTTAACCTCTAGACTCATTGATTTCTTTGCTGATTCAGGTACTCTGCTATTCGTTAGAAGCTGTAGTGGTGAGTTGATTGAATGAAAAATGAAGATTCAGCTTTAATTTTGTGTTATTATGTAATCTGTAGTTTGATGTTGTTAATAGTTGTAGTATTAGTTTAAACTTGTAGTTTATTTGTATTGTAGTAGGTATAGTACAGAAACAAACATAAAAATATTGTAAAAGTTAGTGATATAGTAGTATTATAGTCGTAGTAGCATATCACACTTAGTTTAAATAGGTAAAACATTAAATATAAGTAAATGAATTACGGTTTCAAATCGTTAATAATTATTGCTTCAGAGAGAATTTCGTAAACCATTATCACTTATGTTAATGCCTAAACATGGAATAAAAATATTAGATCGGGTAGTGATTCATGAATAATTGAGTTAATAATCTGCTAATGAGCTAAGCTGAAGCAAAATCAGTAGTTTAATCATGATAAGTCTTTGAGCCGCTAGATGAAAGTATTTAAGTTTCATTAATGAATGTTTAAACTGTTTGAACCATGTTCGTGTGATTAGTCTACTTGTAAACTAAGGCTCAGATGTGATTAAGTTTTAACAAAGGGAAATAAATAGATAGTGAAATGGCTTAAGCATGACAGATCTGTGATGATATGAGGATTAGCTCATAATGAAACCAATGATATAGTTAAGCATCTGCGAATAACTTGTTTAGCTTCTTTTAGATACTGTATGTAGTTAGTCAAATCATTTTTATTTGATCAAAGCTCATAGATAATTAAGCTGTGCTCTTAGATTTTTTTTTTAATTAGCAGGCCAGTAGGCGTTAGTGTAAACCTTTGGTTGTAAATTGGCAGTGAAGACAGTCTACTAAGTTCTCATGTACATAAATATTTGATTTAGAGTTAGTAATTTGTGTATTGACTTTCCTTTTTCCTGATTAATAAAAGTATCTGATTTTATTCTCAATCATGTGTATCTGTTTTACTATGAATTTTCGTTTTTTTATTCCTATTACTTTCAGTTGGTTTGGGCCCGACACGCAACGCGGGCCTGAACTGTGGCATTAAATTAGCTAGGCTGTCAAGTGTAAGCCTGAAAGCAACTTGGGCCTCTAAGGCCTAGGCAGATTTGATATCTGTTTAAACAATGTCATGAAGAACCAGGCCCAATAACCACAAATTCGACGGGCCTGGAATTTTAGTAGTACATATGGCTAGGGGAAAAACAAAGATAGAAAATATAATCAAACATCAGGATTGAACTTTTAAACGAATAATTGGGACGAGCCTCGAACGACATTAAACAACAGGGCCCCCTTTTAGTAATAAGATAATATAATTAGATTCGGGAAGACTACTAGCGAAATCCATAGTCTTGCCCAAAAGAATTAAAAGCCGATAGACGCTATTAGGCACGACTTAATATACCTTCCTTGAAATGAGTGTGCACTTGGTGCGACTCAAATTTTAAATCTTGACAAAGCTGAAATATGCCGAAAGTCACAGGCGTACTGGTTGCGGTGTGACTCGAGGCGTATTTTCGCGATGTCACAAATTTCGTAAAATATTTAAGTAAAAGCACATATATGTTGTTAAAATCTATATTGAGTCAAAAAAGAGTCAAGAACGACAATTGAGCGACCGTGCTAAAACCACGGAACCCGGGAATGCCTAACACCTTCTCCCGGGTTAACAGAGTTCCTTATCCAGATCTTTGTTTCGCAGGCATTACAAAAAGAGTCAATTTCCACAGATTCGGGATTAACCGGTGACTTGGGACACCATTATCTTCTCAAGTGGCGACTCTGATAATTAAAATAAGAAATCTCGAACCGATTGTCCTTTAAGTGGAAAAACTCCTTCCTCTATGTTATTATATCCGTCTCGGGTATTTGAGCATCGAGGTATACCCTATAAGCGTATTTATATGCTTTTCCAATAAGTGGGGTAGTAAAAAGGGAGGTGTGACAGCTCTGGCGACTCTGCTGGGGAACCCAACCCCGAACCTCGGTTTCAGGGTTTAAGAACTCGAGCTCCTTAGAATTGCCGTTCGTGATATTGTTTGACTTCACTATATGATTTGAACAACATGCTATATGCTTTATCACTTTGATATTATGTGGATTGTATATAAAAATTGTGCCGAAAACCCTTCTCTTCTTCACCCTCGGGGATGTACTTACTGGTTGAGACTCCCCTTTCTGTTAAGTCACCAAAATTAAGAAAAATAGAGGCCGGATAAGTTACAAAGCCGATTGACTCCGTGAGTCACCGGTACGTAGCCCCCTCCTCGATTCGAGTTGTCCGCTCGGGTACACGGTCTAGCATTCTATGAAACTATAAGATGTTGAACATAGGTCTAGGACGATTATCTGCATCATATCCGACTTAGGGGAGTCAACATAGGGGTTGGGTCCGTCTAGGACAGGTGACTCGGTATTTGAAAAAGACCGAGCATATTATGTGTTGCATTATTATTGTCCTTGATCGTTATGCGGACCGGCAAAAATCCCGAGGATAGAAAAATTGTTGTAGAAAAAAGAGAGAGAGAGAGAGAGAGAAATAAGAGTTAGTTAAATTGGGTATCCAGAAAATCCGAAAATTTGAAAAAAAATGGTTCTGGTGTTGAAATTAGTGGACAATTAATCTGACCGAACTACGCAGATTTGATTCTCGCCATTTGGTGGGATACGTGGGCAACCCTTAAACGGGTCCAACCACACTTTTAGAAAAAGACCAAAAAAGATTTTTTCTTTTCAAATAATCGAAGTGATTGCTATTTTTGGAAACGGCCGAATGTCCCGAAGGGACGCCGGAAGGCTATTTTGGCAAAAATGGCCACTTCAAGAGCCATGATTCTTTCAAAAAATGAAAACTTGCATTGAAAAAGATTTTTCTTTTTTCTAAATAAAATCGCCTTAATAAATGTGCAGGATTAGCACAATGTTGAATGAACATTTCTCCTTAATGAATAAAATCCCTTTGGAGCTGAAACTGCGGTGGCAAGACATGGGAACGGAAAATCAGGACTGGGTCAAGGGTTACTTGAAAGATCTTACGGGATTATTGGACATAATTCCTCGAGGCGACGTAATTAGAGCATTGGTCACATATTGGGATCCTGCACACAATGTTCTACATCTTCCAGATTTTGAACTCACTCCTACTCTGGAGGAGATTGCTTTCTATATAGGGATGAATGAGGTCCCCTTAAAAGGAAAATACCCGGTATCACCGAGAACACTAACGGTGCATCGTTTCCTGGACTCTTTGAAAATTGTCAGGAATGTCCACAACGAAGATTTAGCCAACGAGGTTTGCTCCCTGAACTTCATCTATAGTAGGTATGGACACATCGGGGGTTTCAACGACTCCACGAACAAGTTATGCAACAAGTCCAACCGAGCAAAATGGGAGGAGCATCGAAGGTTTGCATTCTTAGTGGCATTTCTCGGAATTGTCATATTTCCGAGAAAAGATGGGCACATCAGCATAAAGGTTGTCGGGGTAGCGAGCACATTGATAGTACAAGACAATTGTACTCTAGCTCCAATGATTTTAACTGACATCTACCATGCCTTGACTGCATGCAAAGCTGGGGCAAACTTCTTTGAAGGGTGCAATTTGATTTTGTAGATTTGGTTGATTGAACATCTATGCCATCATCCTTCGTTCTCAAGTTATGGCCCAACTGGACGAACATGTCTGGAAGAATTCTGTACGAGAACAAAAGAAGTCAAATTGCTAGAGGGAGTAAAGGATTGGATTTCGCATCTTCGATCATTAACTGATGGCCAGATCGATTGGACATACGATTGGCTACCTCTTGACGAGGTAATATATATGTCAACAGAAGGGTCACCATTTTTGATCATGGGTTTAAAAAGCATCCAACCTTACACCCCGTACAGGGCCCTGCGACAGCTTGGTAGATGTCAAGTTATACCAAGAGACGGGGACCTCAGTTCGCAAGCTATAGAAATTGGTCCGGATGGGCAATTCCCGGAAGCAAAGATCCGTCAAATTTGGAATGAGTGCCAAAACCAGAAAATGGATACTTGTGTGCAAAATAGAGCTCGGGGAGAAGTATCGTCTGGATATTTTACATGGTATAGACGGGGTGTTGAGCATGAACGGCTTTCGAAAAGACCTCACCTACAAGATTTGGTGGAGCAGTCTAAGGAAAATCAGAATTGGGCGGCCAAAGAAAGAGAATACAAGGCCAAGATCAGCTTGTTGGAAGAACAATTGAGAAATCTCCAGTTTGAAAGTGGTTTACAGGCAGCATCTGGTGAAGGAGAGAAAAAACAGCTGAAGAAAGAAAATGAAATGTTAAAGGCTCAGGTTGCTCAAATGAAAATTGCATCCGAGACCCCCATTCGCTTAGCCCGGGATGCGAAATTGATTGAGACTCTCCGGCGCAAAGTGAATGACTACAGCTTTGACTTGGACAAGGCTGAAAAGGAATTAGTCAGGGCTCGGAAGCAAATAACCAAAGATGCTGAGGAAAGAGCCAAGTTGGTTCGGCAGCTACAAGATAGGCATGAATTTGAGGTAGCTCGGCTAAGAAAAGAAAATGGTTTCAGCTACAGTTAAAAGTAACAAGATTATCAAGGATCTCGAAGAAGAGAGAGAGCATTGTTACACAACTATGGCTCGACTAGAGTTGGAGCTGTAGCAAATACATAAAGATAACCAACATACCTTGGATGTTTGCACTGAACAGATAAGCCGATTGCTTCAAGAAAAAGGGGTTATTCGAGAGAAGATTGTTCGCATTACTCAATACATCACCCGAAAGAGTCAGCTGTGTGAAGATATGTCCCGAGGAACCTTTGTATCAGCGGTGAAGTTCTTTGTGCAACAAGTCATGTCTGACCTGGATAGGCTCCAAAAGGGATTAGCATACAGGCCCGTGGCAAGACCGAACGATGTCTCGCGTGCACTAGGAGCATTAATGTATTCATAGGGCATGCATCTTATTTTTTTTACATTTCTTTGCATTAGCATTACAACATCATCTTGTAAACTAATGTTTTTGAACTATCAATGAAAATCAAGTGTTGTTGTCAATCCTTTTGCTCTATGTTATTTCTTTTAAATTACGATAGGCAAATAAATAGGAACGCAATTATGAAATGAAAAGAAAAAAAAAGAGAGAGAGAAAAAGTAAAAAAAAAAAAAGAGATGATTGGTTCAAAAACGTGAAGGCCGGGATGATGCGTGACGACTCGAGGAAAATGTGTTTATTTTAAAGTCGTTGCATCTTATCTCTTCATGCGCTAACAACTAATGGGTGTTGATGTATGTGAGCTTCAGATTTTTGTGGCAACTGGCATTCTGGCTACTCACTCTTACAACACGAGATATAAGAAAATGACAAAAGCTGTGTCGCAAGAGATTGAGGCAACTGCCATGGATCCCGCCCAAGAGGAAGAAATTGTGGACGTAGCGGGGATGAAGGAAGAGATGTACAAATTAAAACAGCAGATGGCCGAAATGTATCAGGCTTGGTCAAGGGGTCAACCCTTGCCAACTTACCCTGCCAATCCCACATACATCCCTCCAACTAACACCAATCCTGAACCACCCACGATGAATGCACCCTCTGCATACCCTGACTTTCATCACTATTATGCCTCCACTTCCCAAGTACCACCACCTCCAACAAAACAAGTACCACCCCATCCACCCCAAGTTGCTCCAGTGTATGTGGCACCTCCACCTGCCGCCCTGCACAAATTATCTATTGAACCAATGTTCCAAATACAAGATCCTCATTACTACCCACCGGAGCCTACCTTTCGACAGCACGAATCTCATACTCCGCTGATGGAGACGAGCGAATAGAAACCTGCTAAAAATGCAGGGCAAGAGGAGATGGCTAGGAAGGTGAAAAGCTTGGAAAACGCCTTTCGCAATATGCAAGGATAGGGAGGGCAAGTAAGCGTGGCATACAAGGATTTGTGTCTGTTTCCTGAAGTGCAACTTCCCGTTGGATTTAAGTTGCCGAAGTTTGATATGTATAGCGAACATGGAGACCCGGTGGCCCAGCTCAGGGGATATTGCAGTAAAATGAGAGGTGCAGGAGGCAGGGATGAGCTGTTGATGGCGTATTTTAGCCAAAGTTTAAGCGGTTCTGCTTTGGAGTGGTATACTCGCCAGGATCACACTAGGTGGTTCATCTGGGACGACCTCGCGCAAGCCTTCGCGAACTATTTCCAATACAATCTGGAAATCATACCGGATAGACTATCACTCACGAAGATGGAGAAAAAGCCGGAGAAAGCTTCAGGTACTTTGGTTTTAGGTGGAGAGAACAGGCGGCAAGGGTAGATCCGCCGATGAAGGAAGGAGAAATGGTAGATTGTTTCTTACAAGCTTTAGAGCCTACTTATTACGGGCATTTAGTGTCAGCAATTGGGAAAAGTTTTAATGAGGTTGTGAAGATGGGGAGTTTTGTTGAGGAAGGTTTGAAAACCAATAAGATCATGAGTTTTTCGGCAATTAAGGCCACGAATCAGGCAATACAGACTAGGAATGGAGGAGCAATTGGGAAGAAGAAAAAAGAAGAAGTAGCAACTGTGGAAAGCAGGCCTTGGAACCGTAATCAACATCACCACCCACCAAGACCATACCATCTATACCCACCAAACCCATCAACTCCATACAACCCGCCAACCACCTATAACCCACCAACCCCATACAATACACCAACCATATATAACCCACCACCACCATATTACCCACCAACTGCCCCGCACTACCACCACCCACAAGCCCAAACCTACTCACCACCACCACCACATGTGTGGAGAGCCCAAGCCCCACATAATGTCTACCACACACAAAATACATACCCTGCTCCTAGAACCTACAGAAACCCAAACAGACCCAGGCCTGACCCTGAATGGAGGAATAAGGCAAAGAAAACATTCACCCAGTTGGGGGAGTCATATACCAGCCTCTATCACAAATTAAAAAAATTGGGGATGTTGAGCCCGATTGAGTCTAAACTTCCAAACCCACCTCCAAAAAATATTGATCAATCTGTCAGGTGTGAGTATTGTTCAGGAGCACCAGGACATGATACTGAAAAGTGTTGGCATCTAAAGAATGCTATCCAGGATCTTATTGATAGTCGAAGAATTGAAATGCAAGCTCTGGAGGCTCCAAACATCACGCAAAACCCATTGCCGGCTCACCATGAAACGCATATGATAGAATTGGCGCAGGATGAGAGCAGTCGGAAACCATCTCAGTCTGTTATGATGATTAAAGCCAGTAGCAGAACGAAAAAGGAAGCCGAGAAAGGAAAAATGATTGTTGAGGAACCAGTAAGAAGGCCAGTAGTGGTGGAGAATTTGAAGGTTATAGTACCAGGCGTGAAGCCGATATTAACAGTGAAAGGCACGAGTGTGGAACCAGTGATCATAAGACCGGTGGTGCAGATGCCGATAGTAAACATGAAGACTGTACCTTGGAATTACAACAAGGTAGCAGTGATCTACAAAGGGAAAGAGGTATCTGGAGAAATCAATGAAACTCACGGTCTGACTCGGTCTGGGAGGTGTTTTGCCCAAGAAGAGTTAAGAAGAATGAAAATAGTGAAAGAGAATCAGTTAAAGAAGCCGGTGTCAGAAGAAGAGGCAGAGGAATTCCTCAAAAAGATAAAGTCGCAGGATTATTCTGTAGTCGAGCAGCTGAGGAAAACCCCCGCACAGATCTCTTTGCTCTTGTTGTTAATACACTCAGAAGAACACAGGAAAGCTCTGATGAAGATATTGAACGAGGCTCATGTTCCAGAGAAGATCTCGATCTGTCACCTTGAAAAGATTACCAATAAGATCTTTGAGTCTAATAAGATTACGTTCTCAGATAATGAATTGCCTGTTGAGGGAACCGAGCATAATAAGGAACTTTATCTTACGGTGAAGAGCGAGGAGTCGGTGGTTACCAGAGTGTTGATAGATAATGGTTTAAGCGCGAACATTTGCCCACTGTCAACTCTTGGAAAGCTGAATATCAGTCCGGATAGAATTTGGAGGAACAGTATAAATGTGAGAGGATTTGATGGTGGAGGTAAGAACACGTTGGGAGACATTGTCTTGGAAGTGACCATTGGGCCTGTGGATTTTACTATGGAATTTCAGGTGTTGGACATTGCTGTGTCCTATAATTTATTGCTGGGTCGACCATGGATCCACGCGGCCAAGGCAGTGCCGTCGTCTTTACACCAGATGGTCAAATTCGAATGGGAGCAACAAGAAATTGTGGTGCATGGAGAAGAAAATACCTGCAGTGTTGTGATGCCATTTGATGATGCTGATGGAGACAAAGGTCCTTAGGTATACCAGGTAAGAGATACCATAATAGTGAATAAAATTGCTGAAGGAGAGAAACTGCCGATCCCTACGGTAGCACCTACTGTCGTGATGGTGGCCCGGGAAATGCTTAAAAACGGGTTTGCACCAGGAAAAGGGCTGGGGAAAGCTTTGCAAGGAGTCACCCAACCGGTTCAACTGCCAGAGAACAAAGGTACTTTCGGCTTAGGGTTCAAACCCACCTATGCCGACATCCAAAGAGCCTCCAAGACCAAAAGGAACTGGACCCTGCCTAAGCTTATACCCAAACTATCTGATACCTTCACCAAGCCTGGTACTAGAAATTGGACATCTGCTGCGTCAAGGTACATCGAGACCCGACCCGCTGAAGAGGTTTTGATGAGGTTTGAGAAGATATTCGGAGATGTGAACATGGTTGAGATGGAGGAAGGCACTAGCAAGATGGATGTGCAATTTGTGGGATCCGGTGTTATGTTGAACAATTGGGAAGCCACTCATTTCCCGATCAGGAAGGAGTCTTGGTAGTTAGCTCTGAAAATTTCATCATCTTTCCCAGAAAAATAATTGTTACTTTTTGTAATTCTCCCACCCCCTCATGAAAAAGAAAAATCAAAAATGTATCCCAAACTTTGTTCATCTTTTTTATCAATAAAATGCAGTTTTTCTTCTTTCTTCATTTTGCCTTATTTTTATCTTTTCTTTTGTACAGTTCTGTATGTGCTGATTCTGATGCCATGTCATGCATGAAGGATTCTCGACCTAGTTCTGACAGTCGCATTACCATACAAGAAATTGAGGAGGATAGTGAGATAGAATGTGAGGATGAGGAAACCCTGGAGGAAATAAGTAAGGAAATGAACCAATATGAGGAAAAGCCCAAACCAAATTTGAGTGATACAGAATCCATCAATTTGGGGAGCGAAGATAATGTCCGGAAAACAAAAATTAGTGTTCATTTGGAGAAACCCCTCAGGGAGGAATTGATAAGGTTGTTACATGAATTTAAGGACATCTTTGCTTGGTCCTATGATGACATGCCCGGACTTAGCACTGATCTGGTGGTACACAAGTTGCCTATCTACCCCGAATGTCGGCCAGTAAAGCAAAAGTTACAGAAATTCAAAACGGACATTAGTGTAAAGATAAAAGAAGAGGTGAATAAGTAGTTTGAGGCAAAGGTCATACGAGTCACCAAATACCCTACCTGGTTGGCGAACGTTGTGCCAGTCCCAAAGAAAGATGGAAAAACCAGAGTGTGTGTGGACTATAGAGACCTCAACAAAGCTAGTCCAAAAGATGATTTCCCATTACCAAACATCCACATATTGATCGACAATTGCGCCAAGCATGAGATCGGTTCATTTGTAGATTGTTATGCAGGTTATCACCAGATCTTGATGGACGAAGATGACGCGGAGAAAACTGCTTTCATTACATCTTGGGGAACGTATTGTTACAGAGTAATGCCGTTTGGATTGAAGAATGTTGGGGCAACTTATATGAGGGCTATGACCACAATGTTTCATGACATGATGCACCAAGAAATTGAAGTATATGTGGACGATGTCATCATAAAGTCCAAAAAGCAACCTGATCACGTGAGGGATCTGAGAAAGTTTTTCCAAAGACTCCGGAGGTACAATCTAAAGCTCAATCCTGCGAAATACGCCTTCGGAGTACCTTCAGGGAAGCTGTTGGGATTTATAGTGAGTCGGCAAGGTATTGAACTAGATCCATCAAAGATCAAGGCCATCCAAAGTCTACTTCCGCCGAAGAACAAGAAGGAGGTAATGAGCCTATTGGGGAGGTTGAATTACATTAGCCGGTTCATCGCTCAGTTGACATCAACATGCGAGCCGATCTTCAAGTTGTTAAAGAAAGATGTAGCAGTGAAATGGACCGACGAGTGTCAGGAAGCCTTCGACAAGATTAAGGAATATTTGGCCAATCCTCCAGTGTTAGTTCCTCCAAAGCCGGGGCGACCTCTGATTCTGTACCTGACGGTGCTTGACAACTCCTTTGGTTGTGTGCTAGGCCAACACGACGAGACGGGCAAGAAAGAGCAAGCTATATATTATCTCAGTAAGAAGTTCACATCTTACGAGGTAAAATATACTTAGCTAGAAAGAACTTGTTGTGCGTTGATCTGGGTGGCTCAGAAATTGAAGCATTATTTGTCAGCATATACTACATACTTGATATCACGACTGGATCCTCTGAAGTACATATTTCAGAAGCCTATGCCTACAGGGAGACTTGCTAAATGGCAGATTCTGCTCACAAAATTTGACATTATCTATGTGACTCGTACGACAATGAAGGCACAAGCAATTGCGGACCACTTGGCAGAGAATCCAGTGGATGATGAATATGAGCCTCTAAAGACATACTTTCCGGATGAGGAGGCAATGAGTGTCGAGGAAATGGAACAAGATGAGAAGCCAGGATGGAAAATGTACTTCAACGGAGCCGTCAACAGCAAGGGCATTGGTATCGGAGCGGTACTCATTTCAGGTACGGGTCAACACTATCCCGTCACAGCTCAGCTTCGATTTTTCTGTACCAACAACATGGCTGAATATGAGGCGTGTATCTTGGGATTAAGGATGGCAATAGACATGGGTATTCAAGAGATTTTGGTCATGGGTGACTCGGATCTCTTGGTACACCAAATCCAGGGAGAATGGGAGACAAGAGATTTGAAATTGATACCTTATCGGTATTGTTTGCATGAGTTGTCCCAAAGATTTCAGTTCATAGAATTCAAACACATCCCAAGAATGCACAATGAGGTTGTAGATGCTTTGGCCACACTGTCCTCCATGCTGTATCATCCGGACAAGACATATATAGATCCACTCCAGATCCAAGTTCGTGATCAAAATGCTTACTGCTTTGCTGTGGAAGAAGAGTTGGACGGAGAACCGTGGTATCATGACATCAGGGAATACCTGAAAGCTGGCAAATACCAGAGCAGGCCACTGGAGATCAGAAAAGAGCCATCATATGCTTGACTAATGGATTTTTTCTCAGTGGAGGAGTTATATACAAGGGAACACCAGATCTGGGGTTATTGAGGTGTATGGATGCACAACAAGCTGATGAGATTATGAATGAAGTACATACTGGATCCTGTGGACCCCACATGAGCGGATATGTCCTAGCAAAGAAGATTTTGAGAGCTGGGCATTATTGGCTCACTTTGGAGCGTGATTGTATCAGATATGTGAAGAAATGCCACCAATGCCAGGTACATGGAGATCTGATCCACTCCCCGCCTTATGAATTGCATACCATGTCTGCACCGTGGCCCTTTGTCGCCTGGGGCATGGATGTTATCGGTCCGATAGATCCAGCAGCTTCCAATGGGCATAGATTCATTTTGGTTGCAATCGATTATTTCACCAAGTGGGTTGAGGCAAAGACGTTCAAGGCAGTGACGAAGAAAGCGGTGGTTGACTTTGTGCATGAGAATATTATATGCCGGTTTGGAATTCCCAAGGTGATCATCACAGATAATGGAGCCAATCTAAATAGTCATCTCATGGCAGAAGTTTGAGAGAGATTTAAGATCACACATCGCAATTCCACACCTTATAGGCCAAAGGCGAATGGGGCAGTAGAAGAGGCAAATAAGAATATCAAGAAGATTCTCAGGAAAATGGTGGAGGGATCCAGGCAATGGCATGAAAAGTTACCCTTTGCTCTTATGGGTTACTGCACGACAGTGCGTACTTCTATTGGAACCACACCTTATTCGCTGGTGTATGGGACGGAGGCTGTTATACCCGCAGAAGTAGAAATACCGTCATTACGGATCATAGCTGAAGCTGGAATAGATGATGAAGAATGGGTAAAAGCCCGGCTAGAACAATTGAGTTTGATTGATGAATAGAGATTGGCCGCAGTTTTGCATGGGCAGTTGTATCAACGAAGAATGGCCAGAGCATACAATAAGAAGGTGCGTCCTCGGAAGTTTGAAGCCGGACAACTCGTATTGAGGCGTATCTTACCGCATTGGGCTGAGGCAAAGGGCAAATTTGCGCCAAATTGGTAGGGACCGTTTGTGGTATCGCGGGTGTTGTCCAATGGGGCATTATATTTAACAGATGTTGAAGGTAAGTGCGTAGAGACTGCTATCAATTCAGATGCGGTCAAAAGATACTATGTATGACTCCTTTTCAATTATATGTTTTGTATTTTGTTGTGATTTTGGAATTGAAATGACGAAGGCGTTTTATTCTCTATCCAAACACTTTATCCATTGACAAACCCCTTTGAGCCTTGATTAATATATTCTTTCATATCCCTCTCTCGGAATCGCTTATAGCGCAATAAGGAAAATGAAGGTTAAAATTGACAAAACGGAAAGTGATGACCGAATAATAAAAAAAAAGAAGAAAAAAAAAGAAAAAAAGAAAAGAAAAGAAAAAAAAGAGAAAAGACAAATCGGGAAAAAGTCAAAAAGAAATCCATCTAACTAATGACGTTGGATGAACTACGTCTGACTTGATCCCGAAAGGGTACGTAGGCAGCCTCGCTGAGATTCAGTCACAAGAAAGAAAAATCCAAAAAATTCCCCACATATTGAAAATGGGGCAGAAGTTATGTTGAATAAATTCCGAGAGTTGTAAATATTTTTGAACCCTCGTAAATTTTGAGCCTTTATACCTTTCTTTCTTAACTCATCCAAAAGCTATGTTACGGTCCAAAGAAAGACCTTCTGATCAATTCCAAAATAATAACAGATGCAATGAAGGAAGAGCAAGACATGGGATAACACCCGTGGTATAGAAAATAAAAGACAAAAGGAAAAATGAAAAAATGAAAAAAAATGAGAGAGTCTCATTGGTGAAAACCTTAACCGGCACTGTGAGGCGATCGCGAGCTTGAGAGAAATAAAATGAGAGAGTCTTGTCAGTGAAAACCTTAAACGGCACTGCAGGGCGATTGGGAGATTGAAAGAGAATAAATGAGAGAGTCTTATTGGTGAAAACCTTTCGAGGCACCATAGGGCGATCGTAAGGATTACCAGAAAAAGAGAAAAGGCAACAAAAAATAGTATATATCGGTTTGGGTTGAAAACGATTCGGAGTCAGAATCATGATTGGAACGAACTGGGTCAGAGTTTAAATACATGGCATGGTCGGAATCAGCCAGCAAACGCCCAGATAAGTTCTATCATCTCTCCAAAACACCCTTTACCCTCTTTCATTTTTCTGCATTTTATTGTTTACCTTTTGAGAGTTAACTACCAGCTCCTGATGACAAAAGCTGAAACAACACTGGATCGGAAAGAAAGAAGAGTTGGGGAGAAAATAAATAAGTTTGGCAAACATGGCCAAAGGAAAAGAAAACAAAACAAAAATGGGAAAAGTAAGAAAATACAAAAAAGAGTTCATAAGAGATAGGCAGCTGAAAAAGCCACACATCAGGAGAAAAAGCAAAAAAGAGGAAAGCAATAAGAGGCAGGGACGGCAGATGCCAGTTGCCAGCAGTTTATATCTAATAAATTTTGTTTCATGATCCATGCAGGAACAAATTGTCACTAATCACTTTAAAGTGAATGTGACCAATGTGGAAAAATAGAAAACACCAAAAAAGGAAGTTTGACAATAAGTGGAGAAATTCACAGGTGAGAGGCAATCAATCAAAAAAAATACCAAAAAGAGGAAGGTAGCATCTTTAAAATCCATTCCCCGGTCATAAGGCTGGAGGGAATACTTTTCGCATTGCATCTCATTGCACGTTTAATTTACGTCGGTGCCCACCTATCTAACAAGGGAATACTTTTCGCGATTTTTAATTTCATATTTAATTTACGTCGAGCGACCACCTATCTAACAAGGGAATACTTTTACGCATCGCATATCAAGCACGTTTAATTTATGTCGGGCGCCCACCTATCTAACAAGGGAATACTTTTACGCACTGCATCTCTAATTTCTGTCGGGCGCCCACCTATCTAACAAGGGAATACTTTTCACGCATTGCACGTTTAATTTACGTTAGGCGCCCACCTATGTAACAAGGGAATACTTTTCGCATCGCATATCAAGCACGTTTAATTTATGTCCGGGCGCCCGCCTATCTAACAAGGGAATATTTTTCTGCGTTGCACGTTTAATTTATGTCGGGCGCCCACCTATCTAACAAGGGAATACTTTTCGCATTGCATCTCATTGCACGTTTAATTTCCGTCGGGCGCCCATCTATCTAACAAGGGAATACTTTTACGCATTGCATATCAAGCACGTTTAATTTATGTCGGGCGCCCACCTATCTAACAAGGGAATACTTTTTGCATTGCACGTTTAATTTACGTTAGGCACCCGCCTATCTAACAAGGGAATACTTTTCGCATCGCATATCAAGCACGTTTAATTTATGCCGGTGCCCACCTATCTAACAAGGGAATACTTTTACGCATTGCACGTTTAATTTACGTCGGGCGCCCACCTATCTAACAAGGGAATACTTTTCGCGTTGCGTATCAAGCACGTTTAATTTCTGTCGGGCGCCCACCTATCTAACAAGGGAATACTTTTCTTTGCATTGCACGTTTAATTTCTGCCAGGCGCCCACCTATCTAACAAGGGAATACTTTTACGCACTGCATCTCATGCACGTTTAATTTCTGTCCAGGCGCCCACCTATCTAACAAGGGAATACTTTTCTGCATTGCATCTCATTGCATGTTTAATTTCTGTCAGGCGCCCACCTATCTTACAAGGGAATACTTTTCTGCATTGCACGTTTAATTTCTGTCAGGCGACCACCTATCTAACAAGGGAATATTTTTCTGCATTGCATATCAAGCACGTTTAATTCCTATCAGGCGCCCACCTATCTAACAAGGGAATACATTTCTGCATATTTACTTCCTGCAATTTTCGGTTTTATGTTAGCTAAAAGCCCACAATGGGGCAGAAGAAAAAGTTTGTTGTTTTGTTTTGTTTTGAGCAGGCTTCTGCTCGAGGATAAGAAGTATCATTGAAAAAAAAAGAGGAAAGCAAGAAAAGAAAATCAAAAAAAAAAAGAGTCGGCATCACAGAAAATCAAGGAAAAAGAGAAGAAGAAGCAAACAAAGGCTAGATTAGGAACAATTGTAATTGTAGGAGCATAGCTTAGAATAGCTTCTTCATTTTACATTTTTTCCCCCGGTGTAATAAGGAGTAAGTCAGCAGGTCTCAACAGTGTCAATGCAACAGTAAGTCTGGTAGTTTTTAAACTGCTAGACCTTCCCGAACTACACTGACCTGATTCCTGTTTAGCCCAGGATATGTAGGCGACCTCTATAGCAGGGTGTGGTCAAAAGATTTTCAAAATGCTTTTACAGAATCTACCAATGTGCAAAAATCTCTCATTATTGCTCACTTGTCTTTGCACTGAAACTCTTCGTGTTCCCGAGCAAAGAGGGGCAGCTGTGAGCACATGATTTTTGCACCGGACAAACAATTCCAAAATTAAAATAAATATATTTTTGAGTGCAATTGTGTGCCTTGTTTGAAATTAGCCACTTTTTGTGTGTTTGAATAATTAGAAATTAGAAAAAAAAAATAGGTTAGCTAATTACTTTGTTTTAATTAATTAGTTTTAAGAAGAAAACCATCAAAAAATAGTTTAAGTAGCGGAAATTAGGGGAAAATAGTAGAAAATTGCCCAAAAAAATATTAGATAATTAGAATAAGTAGGAGATTAAGTCTTTTAATAATTCATAAAAGAAAAAGAAAAAAAAAGTGGTGTCTTAGTAATTAAAATACCAGAAAATACAAAAAATACACATAGGTATAATAAAACAGGGCCAAATGCTGTCTAGATAGTTGGCCCAGTGTGCTAAGCCCAAATGATCCGGTCCATAGCCTTTGAATTAACTGAATCTCAGCCGTTCATTGCATCACATCCAACGGCTGAGAATTTTAGCGGATTTTCATTGGTTAATCAATATAAGAGAATTAATCTCAACCGTCCAATCCATTTGATCTAACGGATGAAAGCTTTGATCTCGTTTATAACGAGACGGTGTCGTTTATGTAACAACTGGTCTTGACCGTTGATCATAAGAGATTCAACGGCCAAGATCACCTCAGCCTTTACGAGTATAAGAGGCTTTGGTCTGAAGAGACGGCCATTTTTCAAATCCCCTTAACACAAGCCGCCTCTAGAACCTTCCTATCTCCTTCTTCATCTTCATATTCAATTAGCGAGCCCTAGCCGGCCATGGCGGCCACCACTCTCTATGGTGGTCGCCGGTGATCCTTACCCCCCCTCCTTTCCTATTCCCTTATTCTCCTTCTTCTTCACCTCGAACACTGCCTAAAGCCCTAAAACCAACCCCTATTCCAGAACTCCGGTCACCGGAACTTCACCGGTGACCACTCAAACAATGAACCATAGTCTCAAACCAACGCCAATCGGACCGTCTTGGTCCGATCTATCCAACCATATAAGCCACCACCCCCGAGTCTTCCCCGAACTCTTCGAATATCCCAAAAAGGGTCGCCGGAAACCTAACTCCGGCGACTCCAAAACCCGAACCCAATCAAGACCCTACCTTTTACCATTCCCAAACACCCATCTGCAAGCCAAAACCTAAAAGACTTCGCCTTGAAGTCTAAAACCAGAAAAAAAAAACAGAAAAGGAAAATGAAAAAAGGAAATAAGGAAAAAGATTTCTGGAAGTCTGAAAAAAGAGATAAAGAAAAGAAGCAAAGAAAAAGAGAGAAAAAGAAGTCTGTGAATAAGAGGGTTAGGAAAGCTTGGGGGACAGACCCCGCAAAGCTAAGCTCTCTCTTTCCCTTAAGTTTGATTTTTTATTTGTCTGTTCTTCATGTTAGTTTTAGGGTTTTGCTTTGCTCCCTTTCCCGTTTCTGTTCATCTACCCTATGTTTCACATCTTTTTGTTTGTTTCTTTGATTACATGTGTTCATCTCCTATATCTTGCCATTGTTTCTTTGAGCGTGTTAGTGCTAGGATTTCTGTTTGCTAGCTTCTTGTTTTATCTATCATATTTCTGATTTGGGGTTTTTTGATTCATGTTTGTTGATTTTTTCAATACCAAAGTTAATCATATCAATATCAATATCAAAATTCTTCAAATTTTTCACATATTTCATATATTTCAACATGAAAACTTTCCAGCTTCACCCCCGGACTGCGCACGCAAATCAAGACAATTATAAATAAGGCTTTCAAGGACTCAGAAGCTCAAAGTTAGGAAAACAAGTTAATTTTTACATGAGGGGGAGATATGATAAACAATTACGTGGAATGAATTATTATGTGTACATCTAGATCCTCGAATAAGATAATATGAACTTGAAGTTCATAAGGATAATTCATCCGCAATTATTATTTTATTATTAAGTCACCATACTCTTCTCTTCAATACTTTCTTCTTATTTTATTATTTCATAACATATATATATATATATAGGCATCATTTTCTGTTTGGGATCATATTCTCCCTCTTCTTTCTTTTTTTTCTTCACCTTCTCTTGAGCCGAGGGTCTACCGGTAACAACTTCTCTACTTTATCATATAGAGGTAAGGTATGTATACACACTATCCTCCCTAGACTTTACTTGTGGGATTAAAATGGGTCTGTTGATATTATTGTTGTAATGTGACATTCTTAGACGACAATGTGTTTTAGCCATGAAATAACTGCTCGACATTACGTTCAGCAACATTAAATAACAGTACCACATTTTGTGATAGGTATATGTGATGAAGTTCAATTACCAAGCACAGAAAACTAGATCCAGGATGACTTTCTCATATTGGGCCTACTAGTAATTCGGCCTCATTTTTCATTTATGGACTCAGCCCTTGTCCGGTTTAATTTAGATATTTTAGGAAATTTTATCACCTATAGAATAGGTTAAGACCTAATTATAATATATAAATACCTTTTCAAAATTTTACATAATATAATAACTTTTTCTATTTTTGTAGCAAAAAATCAAAATTTAATGATTTCCTATATTTAAGCTTTATTTTTCTCAATCCAGTATAACTCCCCCGTAATATTTTATTTTCTCTTTCATCTTAATACATCTTTTCTTAAAACTTCCCAAACAAACTTATTATGTATCTCTCAAATCACTCTCCTCCCCTAATACTCTTCTTCTCGTCTCCCACTTCATCCGACATCCAAGTTCTGCCATTGTCGAGGGTTTAATTTTCTTCATCAAATTTCTACAGAAATACAAGTATTAACAGGTATATTTGTGTTATTGTTCCCTTCCTCCATTGTTGCATTCCGCCATTGTTGACATCCTCCATTGTCCTTTGTTTTTTCTTTTTTTTCGTTAATTTTGTTTCTTTATATTTTCATAATTTCATTCTTAATCAACATGATTCTTCTATAATGACACATGCAACGCCATCTAAGAGATTACCAAGAGGTGTACCCACCAAAATTCTCAATTTTGATGGGCCATCTTTGACATTGCAATTGACACAATCCGAGTCTGATTTTGAAGATGTTTCGGCTTCAAAATTTGTTGAAAAGAGGAGTAAATCACAACATGACAAGTCTAAAGAAGTTCAAGTTGATAAATATCCAAAAGAAACCAAAAATAAAATTGGGTCAAAAAGGAAAACCCCTATAAAATATTCAAGAAACAAAAAGGTAATACTTATGTTGAATTTACAGTTATCGATTTCGGCTATTTTATTCTAAATTTTTATATTTGAAGTTTCAAGTGTTTAGTTGTATTCATATGTATAATTGGGTATTTTTGATTCATACATGGTGTGTTAGTTATGTTTAGTCCAGTATGCATAGCTATTTATTGATTTAATTAGTTTTTTTCGGAATTATTCATTTTGATGTTCTGTTTATGGAATTGTATTCATATGTATTTGTATGTATTTGTACTAATTCATGTTTCCTGTAATCTGTTTATTCCCAGTATGCATAGCCAAGTTTTTTCAATTAGAAGTGTTATTCCAGTAGTACTAATAGTTGTATGCATATGTATTTAAATGTATTTATCTTACATAAATGAATTTATGAGTAGTTTTATACAACATATACTAGTAGTGTATTTATATGTATTAACATATATCTTTTTATTGTTAACTACAAGAATTAGATTTGTTTGTTAAGAACCAGCCAAAATTAGCACCCCATATTAGTAGTTATACTAATATTGAGATAGTATCCCACCTAAAAGACAAACTTACTCCCGAACAGTACCAACAGTTCAGTCATACAGTCTTTGGGCCATTCCTTCAGATGAAACGATGTGATATTCAACATCAACTATTTAGATGCTTCATGTCTCTTCAGTTAAACGGAACCCCAAGCAATGCATTTGGTTTATCTGTATATGGTAATGAATTGTACTTCACATTAAGGGAGTTTGCGATCGTGACTGGACTAAAATGTGTAGGCGAAGATGTAGATTTTGAGTTCGTGAAAGTATGCCTAACAGGCTTGTTGTGAAATATTTTGGTGGTGCTAATATAGTCAAGAAGAAAGATCTGATTGAATGCTTCAACAACAAGGCATGGGGTATTGATAATGACGAGGATGCACTGATCGCATTGTTGTATTTCATTCATACCTTCATATTTTCATCTGAGAAGAGCATTGCGTCTATTCCCAAGTTGCATTTTGATTTAGTAGAGTCGGGGCGTTATTCTGATATCATTGGGGTGCTAGCGCATTTGATATGTTGATAAATTCTATTATCAAGAAGATGGACAATGTCAAGAAATATTACAGGATAGCTGGGATGCCCCTAGCTATGCAAGTATGATTTTACGAGTGTTCTTCTTTGGTCGATTCCAAGATTGTTGTTCGTGTTAGCGATGTTCTCCCAAGATTTCTCAACTGGAGAACAACTGGAATCCGCCAACTTTTTCATATCTGAAGAATGGAATGTTCAGTGACACTGGAAACAAGGTAATATACAATTGTTATTATATTTTTATCAATATTCTGTTGCTATATATTCATATACATAGCTGTTATATACATATTAATACATATTAATACATATAGTTCCTTTTATATTGATACAGTTAAATACAGGGATATAGAACTGTATTTTAATTTATACTTTTACTTTTCTCCAGATTGTTTTAAAAAATATTAAGCCTCAAGGAATAGAGCTTGCTGCACTACAGATTCCCCATGGGTGTACAGATGATGAGAAAATACAAAATGATACTCATTCACACAAAACAGAAGATGATAGTGATGACTTCTCTTCTACACCCAATCTGCGTTCTAAGAGAAATCTTTCTGAGAGTGTTGGTCCTTCATCAACATCACCAAATAAGAGGAAAAGGCCAAGATTTCTACTAGAGAAAGTGTATATCAGCAAAAAGTTTCTCCTGTTGGTGTGTCAGATATGCAACACAAAAGTGGGAATGACGATCAGCTCCCAAATGTTAATAAAGATGAAGTATCTGCTTTGAGGAAAGACTTTAATGAATTCAAAGAATATGTAAGTATTTTCTCTTAGATTTGTTTTTTAGAGTTTAATGCTATATTTTTAAGTAATCTTATAATTGTTTTATACTGTTAAGGTTGTTGGTGAGTTTAGTTCTCTTAGAACATTGATAACGGATAACTTCAAGATGATTTCACACCATCTTCAACAAAATCAGCCAAGCGAGCCCATATGGAGAGATGATGGTGGCATTCACAGTGAGGCTAGAGATAATCATGAGGTTTAATATCAATTTAATTCCATTGCTCAACTGTTATTTTAGTAAGTCTATATATGTATTTAAACCTTTAAATCAAAATATATATATGTAGATGTATTCAAAGTATTGTATTTAAACATATAATAGTAATGTATTTAGATGTAAAGGTGAACTTATATCAGGATGATTCAACATATAATGATAATGTATTTAACTGTATTAACATGTATACTTTTTTATATATATAACAAAAGCAGACTTCTAAGTCAGAGGAACCATCCAACATACCATCTACCACTACTGACTTCTACGTTTCACAATTTGAACTGGACGACAAGTTTCTACCCAGTCAAATACCTGAAACTAGAATAGTGGTTCATAGCAGTGCCATAAAGGATGAAGTTACATTCCTATATCATGTAATATTAGAAATGATTTCTATTTATTGCTAATTAGGTCTTTATGAATGCTCTTTATGAAAAATTCTCGATATTTTATGCATAACTAGAAGGAATTTTTACACCCTATATAAAAATCGTTAGTATCCTATTTATCAATAATAAATATCATTTTAAAATATTACATCCTATAAATACCTTCATTTATTTCAAAAAATATAAATATAGTTATATCCTACAATTAAGTCACATATATGCTAATTATTATTTTTCTCTCTCCCTTTTTATATTTTTCTCTCACATAATTACCACGTATTTGTAAACCTCAATACAATCTCTCTATTTGCATACAACCAGACTCTCTTTCCCCACAAACCCTACTTTCTTACCCAAATTCTCAAATGGTCGGACCAATAAGTCATCCACAGTTTGTGTTGTTTGGTTCATCCATAGTACAGTTCAGCTATAGTTATCAAGGATGGGGTACAACTCTCGCTGACCTTTATGCTCGCAAGGTTCTTTATTTTCATCCTTTGCATTTCCAAGATTGCCACTTTTTTCTCTTTTCTCCATTTTTTGGGTTCTATATCCCTTTTTTCTTCTGGGGTTTTGTTTTAAGGGAAAATTTCATATTAGAACAACTCAGCTACATACTTTTCAATTTTATAGCCCATATTTTAATTTACAACCAACTAACCCAAAACTAATATGCTAAGATTCAATATCCAACTCTAATGGGTTCTCATAATCACTATTTAACTTTTAAAAAGGATTCCTCAAACTTTTAAATTAATTTTCGAATAGTAATTGTAAGTCAAATATTAATTTAACAAACCAAATTCATTTGGGTGTGATAAAAATTAAATTTTTTAACAAGCTTAAATATGTGGGTTTAAATTTCGAATTCGATTTATGAGAAATTTGGAGTGGATGTCATTTAGACTTGTTAGAAATAGTATAAGGAAGTTGTATATAAAATTTGAAGTCATTTAATGGAGATTTGGACTGGTTTTGAACAAAAATTACAACTGAAAATTGTGAAAGAACGTCTACAGACGCTTGTATAAAGGTGTATAAAAGTGTATAATAGTGTATAATGTGTGTTTATACACTCACATACACTATTATACAAGATTATACATAATTATACAAAAAAACTGACGTCGTCTTCTTCCTTGCGTTATTTTGTGAAATTTAACTTAAATCTTGCTCAAATCTACTCCAAATCACTTCAAATTTAAATTTTGAACTCTTTTTGATATTTTCAATCAATTGGAACAACATCCAATCCAAACAACTAATAAATTCAAAAAAAAAAAACAATTTCAAAACCAAAACTTTGAATGGTCTTCAATTATAGACTTCTACTCTTCAATTTTCTTATATTGCAAGCAGGTGACATAATAGGTTAAGTAGAAAATACACGGCCACTTGAATCATATGTAGAAGATGTGAGAAGAAGAGAGAGAAAGCAATGGTTGTGAGAACAAAAAATTAACTTCATATCTTTTAGAAGCAATGGTTGTAAGAACACAAATTTTGAATTTGCTAGTGCTTTTAAAATATATACAATGTGGGCTAGGTGAGGTAAAACTTAAAAACAGGGGCCGTTTTTTGTTATGGTGTGAAGTCATGTGTATTTTCTTGTAATTCTTTCTTGTTTTTATACCCAAAGATTGTTCACTTATAGTTGAAGGTTCTCAAGGTCAAATGGCTATTGACGCCTTGGAGAAGAAGACTGGCGGGGGGCAGGGGAGGGCCTTTTTTGCTTGCCATAGGGCTGTTTCTCTCTATAGATCGTGCAAATCGCCTTGTTGTATTCCGTTGTATTCGACTGTATTTTTCAGCAGTATTCACTTGTATTCAGGTATAATCTATTTTATTCAGCAATAGTTAGTTGTATTCAAGTGTTTATACAACTATATTCAGTTGTATTCAGTTATATTCATCTATTTTATTCAGCAGAAGTTAATTGTATTTTGTTGCATTCAAGAGTTTATTCAACTGTATTCAGTTGTTTTTTTTTATATTCATGTGTTTTATTCACATGAATTAAGGTGTATTTTGTTGTATTAAACTATATTATTCATATATATTTCTCTTTATTCAGCTTTAATCTTTATTATGTATCTTTCAAATACAGATCAATGAGGGATCGTTTTAGTTCGTTGAGTTAAATTAGGAGAATATTATGTGATTTTATTTCCTTCCATTTTTAGCGCAGATACGTTACTGTATTTAATGTTAATGTTGCTTGAATACAGCTAAATACATGTCAAACTTAGCTGGAATTCTAGATTTTACGCCTATATTTTTGGCTGTATTTAATGCTAATGTCGCTTGAATAAAGCAAAATAAATGTCAAACTTAGCTGGAATTTCAGATTTTACGCCTATTTTTTGTTGTACTAATGAATACAACAGCTTAAATACATGAAATACATTATATAAAAACATAAAAGATATCTATAACAAATAATATAGCAAAGGGAATCTAAAAATGGCTAATTAGACAACAAAGATGATGCTTTATGAAAAATTTCCTAACTAGAACCTTCTTTATCATTTTTCAATTAATAAGAGTCAGTCTTTTATTTAGCTCATGTCTCAACGTCAATTCTCTCTCCTTGTCTTAGAGGCTAGGGTTTTCTTCTCTTCCAATCTCTATTTCATGGCTTTATAATAGCTTAACATGGTATTAGAGCGGAGATCCGCGTAGCTCTCATTGTCTTTTATCGATTCAATGGTTCAATTTTTCGATTTGGCCGAGTTTTATTTGTCGTCGGCGGGTTGTTTGTGTTTTTTTGGGATGATATTGCAGTTTTTTCCTGGAAACTGCAATTGCTCTCCTTGGATTAGCTAATGCAAAACTGATAGTATCTTCCAATTCCTCAAGATTGCTCTTCGTTATCAAAATTAATGTGCCATAACTTGAGAATATTTGATGTTATCTCTTGTTTTGCAAATTGTACCAGACATTGATATTAGATGCATGTATATCCTTTCAATCGCTTGTTGTGAGACTCATTTAATTGCTAGTTGAATGATGGGCTTGGTTGATAAAATGAGTACTGACGCGACCACAACCTCCTTACATGCAAATCCCACCATTATTCACTCAATGGACTCTTTCCATCCTTTATACCTACATCCATCTGATAACTCAGGAAGTTTACTTATACCAGTACCCTTCAATGGAAGTGGTTATGTATTCTGGAAGAAAAATATTGTTATTGTACTGTATGCAAAGAACAAGGCTGCGATGATCAATGGAAGAATCTCCTAGCCATTACCTGATTCCCCTCTCTATGACCACTGGGTAAGATGCAACAACGTGGTGTTTGCATGGTCAAGCAATTTTTTGTCTAAAGAAATTGGTAATAGTGTCCTATATTGTGACACTGCAAGTGAAATCTGGAGAGATATAGAGGAGAGGTATGAATAGTCTAATGCCAATAAGCACTATCAAATTCAAAGAGGGATTTGTGGGTGTCTCTCGAGGGTATTATGATATTGCTAGTTACTACACCAAACTTAGTAAGTTGTGGGATGAGCGGAAAACCGCCTCTTTTGGTCCATCTTGCACATGTAGGGCTGAACCACAATGCAGTAAATGGTAGAAAGTGATCCACTTCCTAACTAGGCTCAATGACAATTACCACAATATCAGAAGCAATATCTTGATGATGACTTCTGTGTCAACTCTAGGAAAGGCCTATTCTATGCTCCTTAATGATGAAATCAAAGAGAACTTCAACCATTAGGGGCCAACTTCCTCTCAGCATCTGCCTCCTTTCTGTCAAGACCTTTCCTATTCCACCTACCGCTCTTTCTCAGCCCAACATCACTAACAATGTCTATACTCAGAGGGTCAATTATGACAACAAGAAGTGAATAGTATTTGCAAACATTGTAAGAAGCCTGAACATTCAGTCGACAAGTATTACAGGCTGCATGAATTTCTAGTGGACTTCAAATTCACTAAAGGAAAGAAGTCTGCAGCCTGTGCTTAAGTTGATAAACTTAGGATATATTCTTCATCCTTTTTTAAATGTATAACACATGCTCCTTCTCATGGATTCACCAAGGGGTAATACCAATACTTGATGAATCTCTTCCAACAGTCTCACCCGACAACATCAATCTAGGAGGCTCCCACTAGCAATGCTTCCATGGGTTCTTCTGCAGGTATGTTCTGCAGCCTTGCTGTATATTCTACTGCCTTGTGTTGTGCTTTAGATTTAAAAGTAGATAATGGATTCTAGATTCAAGAGAAATAAATCATATGATAGCTCACAAAGATCTCTTGCGCAATATTCAACCTTTACCCATTCATTTTCTAGTAACACTCCCAAATGGTTATAAAGTAAAAGCAACATGCACCGGTTCTTTAAATATTTATGTTGATTTTACTTTGTCTAATGTACTTCTACTTCTTTCTTTTCAGTTCAATCTCATCTCTGTTCCTCAATTAGTTTCTTAATTCTGTTATGCAGCCTTCTTTACCACGTTTTTTTGTTTCATGCGGGGCCTTTCTCTAAAGAGGCCATTGAAAATTGGTAGAGCACCAAATGGGTTGTATGTCACTCACTCATCCTTTTCTAAACTTGATATATCTGTACCATTTCAGCTACTATTCTTTACCCAGATGTGATTACAACGCTTGCACTACCTCTTGCAACCAAGTTAATTCAAGCAATATAGTTGACTTCTTTTGGCATAATATATTATCACATATGACTTTTTCTAAAATGAAAACCATTTCTTTTTTGTCTATAAATTATCTTCTAAGAAATCTACTATATATTCTGTATGTCCTTTCCAAATAATTCCTTTAAATCTACTCATCCATTTCAAATTATTCATGTTGTGGGGTCCTTATCATACTAGAATATATCATGAATTCAAATACTTTTTATTCATTGTGAATGACTATTCTAGAGTCAACTCGACTCATTTTCTTTCTTGTAAAAACAATGCAACCAATCTTGTTAAAGCATTTATCTTTATTATCAAAGACCACTTTCACACATCTGTTCAAACTTAAATCAGAATATGCCTTTGAACTTGGTTACAGTTCTCAGGTTGCTTCCAGTTTGGCTGAATTTGACATCATCCATAAAACCACTCTACCTTACAGTCCACAGCAGAATGGGGTGGTTGAAAGAAACATAAACATCTCTTGAAAACTTCTAGGGTCTTACTTTTTCAGTCCAAAATCCTTATCAAGTACTGGGGAGACTATGTCTTAACAGCTACCTATCTCATTTACAGGTCTCGTTCCCTTGTTATTCTAAATATATCTTCCTATGAGAAGTTGCACAGTCATCCTCCCATTTATAATCATTTGAGAAGCATTGGTTATTTGTGTTATGCCACTTTACCCACGATAAAGAGAGACAAATTTCAACCTGGAGCTTTTTTATGTGAATTTCTTGTGTACCCTTTCGGCAAGAAGGATTATAAACTTTTTAACTTAGAAAATCATTTCGTTTTCTTTTTTAGGGATGTCACTTTTCATAAGCATATCTTTCCCTACCACTCTTCTACTCCCTCTTCTATCCATCCTTCTTATTCAGTGCCTGCCCCAACTCTTGCCTTCTTTGAATATTCTCCATTTTCGATTTCTGCTCCACCTTCTGACCATCCGCTACCTACTCCTCATTATGCCATCCTCATTCACCTTCCTTCCCTACTTCTTCTCATTCTTCTACGGAAGTACCCTTCAGATTCTGCACCTTCCTCAGCTCTTGTCCCCTCAGACATTCTACTAGAGTCATTAATCCTCCCACCTATCTTAAAGATACATCTGCACTTGTGCTAGCTCTGCTGCTCCTTCCAAATTTTCTCCACCTATTTTTCCTTTCCATGGACCTTAGCATTTTTAGCAAACTGCCCCTACCCTACACGGCAAGATGTTATGCTCAAGGAATTTCAGGCCTTAGATGCCAATTATACTTGGGATATTTCACCTTTGCCACCTAGTAAGAAGGATGTGGATGTACAAAGTCAAACACATGAGTGATGGGACAATTGAAAGATATAAAGCCAGACTAGTCATCCGAGGTGATTCCCAATAGGAAGGCATTGACAACACTAAAACTTCTAGTCCTATGGTCAAAATCACTACTATTAAATGTCTCATCACCCTTCCTATCAAACATAACTAGGATGTTCATCAATTAGATGTCAACAACGCATTTTTGCATGGGGACCTTCACGATGAAGTCTACATGAAGATCTCTTTGGGCCTCACTGTCCCTACCACCTCTTCTTATCCTCCTTTGGCATGCAGATTAAGAAAAAATCTTTATGGCCTCAAACATGCGTCAAAGTACAGGTTTTCCTATCTTTCTGCTTCTCCTATTTCCATAGGGTATTCCTCGCTGCAAGAATGACTCATCTCTGTTCTCTAAGGTGTCTACCTCATCTATTATTCTTTTGGCAGAATATGTAGATGATCTCTTGGCTGGGAATGATTCTGATAAAATGGCCCCCCCACGAAATCATTTTTGGATTAGCAGTTTAAAATTAAATATCTTGGTTTTGTACACTACTTTCTTGGTCTTGAGGCCACCAAAGTCCCTCAAAGCTATGTTGTTAATTAGTACAAGTTCACCAGGGATCTCCTCTAAGAATATCACTGTCTTGATGTGAAGCTTGTTCTTACTCCACTTGATGATCATAACAAACTCTCCCCTGATGTTGGGGATCCTCTTCGTGATCCCTCAATGTATAGGAAACTCATTGGCAAGAAGAATTTTCTCCAACGCACCAGGCCAGAGATCTCATTCTCAATACAACATCTTAGTCAGTTCTTGGTATCTCCTAAGGTGCCTCATAAGTTGGATGCTCTACATGTTCTTTGGTGTCTTCTCAATGCTTCTTCTTAGGGTATTGAGATCAACAACACAACTGATTTTTCATTATAGGCCTACTCTAATTAAGATTGGGCTACTTACCACATCTCCAGGAAATCCATGATTGGGTATTATATAATTTTCCTATTTCTTGGAAATCCAAGAAGCACCACACTATTTCATTATCTTCTATAGAGGCCGAATATCGAGCCCTCAAGAAGGTTGTTGCTGAGGTTATCTGGCTTGTTCATTTACTTTGTCACATGGGCATGGTAATCTCTTATCCTATCCCTGTGTATTAGGACAGTCAGGCTGCACTTCATATTGCTAAAAATTTCGTATTTCACGAGGGCACCAAACATATAAAGGTTGATTGTCATTATGTTCGTAATGTTCTTTCCACTGGTTTAATCTCCCTTCTACATATCTCCACTACTCACCAACTTGCTGATGTTTTGACTAAAGCCTTGACAGGTGTCCTCATCACAGGCTGTCGTCCAACCTAGGTGTGTTCCCATCCTCCAGCTTGCGGGGGAGGGGGGATGATGGAGTTTAATTACCAAGCGCAAAAAGATCATATCCATGATGACTTTCACATATTGGGACTACCAGTAATTGGGCATCAATTTTCATTTAGGGACCTGATCCTTATCCGGTTTTATTTAGATATTTTGTACAGAACTCGAACCTTCTTTCTCATTTTTCAAGTTATGAAAATCAGTCTTTTATTTAGCTCATGTCTCAACATCGGTTCTCTCTCCACTAGGGTTTTCTCCTCTTTCAATCTCTATTTTCATGGCTGCATCTGAGCTTAACAGTATATGCTCCTCTCTAATTGATCAGAAATAAATAATTGGATGGTCCAATGTTTGCAGTCAAATAGAAAGTTAACTGCTTGACATTTGATGGTCCAAAATTCCTTTTTCAAACATCAAACCAGGTGGTCCAAGGTCGGGAAAGTATTAGGTATATTAGAAGGATTATGGTCAATCCAAGAGAACTTCAATTAGATGATCAGCGGTGTCTAGTCTGTTTAGACTCTCTTGTTAAGATTAACTGAAATGGAAGCCTTCCCCTTTGATCTGTTGATCTATTCATCCGAGCCAGCTCATAGAAAACAATGAAGAATTTCAGGATTATCAAATTGTTGAATAGCTCTATTTTTTCCTTCCCATGCTTCGGCCTAATGAGGGGAACTTATATAAATGTCTCAAATAAATCTCAACTTACTAGCCATTAGTCATAGACTTATCAAAACTAGCCAATAAAAATTAAAAATCCAAATAATAGGGTTCTTTCTCTCAAAGAATCACATTCAAAAATCACTTTCTATATTTTTAAGCGTAATTAGCAACATTTGATACAAGATGAAAAAGAAATTTCATGGACGGGGTAGCAAATATGGTGATGAAATACAAAAATCTATATAATATTCCAAAAATCTAAACAAAAAGGAACTTTTTCAATGGGTATAATTGAAATTCATTGAAAATATATAGATAAGTCAATATACAAAATTTGAGGAAGATTGGAGGTGATTTGGACTGGTTTGTATCAAAATTCATAATTAAATCGAGTTAAAAAAAGTCTTCTGTGACACACGTATCAAGCATGTATCACATATGTATCTCACACACAGGTATATATGGATATACACGTGATACATAATTGATACAAATATAATACATACGTAATACACAAATAATATACAGTGTGATACATGTCACACCTCCTTTTTACGCACCCGCGAGGGCACAAGGGAGTTTTTCCAATTAAAGGACAATCGAGACGGGACTAGTTTATTCAATTCAGAGTCGCCACTTGGGAAAATAATGGTGTCCCAAGTCACCGGTTTAATCCCGAACCGAGGAAATTTATGATTATGTATTATAGTCTGCGAAACTAGAAACCTGGATAAGGAATTCTGTTAACCCGGGAGAAGGTGTTAGGCACTCCCGGATTCCGTGGTTTTAGCACGGTCGCTCAATTGCAATTTTTGTTTCTATCCGATTCTTTTATATATTTTAACTATGTGCTTTTAATGCTCCGCTCTTATTTTTAGAAGAATTGCGACGTTACGAAAACACATTTCGAGTCACACCGCAACCAGTACGCCTGTGACTTTAATGTATTTCAGTTTCGCCGAGAGTAAGATTTGGGTCACATAAATGTGCACCCGTGTTTAGGAAAGTAATTTGCTTACAAATCGCGCCTAAAGAATCTATCGTCCTTATTAACTTCGGAAAAGACTGTGAAATTAACTAAACGGTCTTTCCAAGGCTAAGTTTTCATAACAACTAATTTGAGGGCCCCGCGATTGCGTATTTGCGTTTAGCGAGGCTCGTCTCATTATTATTAAGGCCAATCCTAAGTTGAACTACGTTCTCTACTTGTTTTCGTCTCCGATATTAACTTGATATCCAATCCTATATAAATTTACGACCCAGGCAATGTTTTTTAATCCCAATTTGGTAATAATGGATACGGCATCCCTACGACATTGTTGTTTAATATGAAGCTCATTCTTACTAGCTGAGTCATTCTATTAGAGATCTAGTTTAAGAGGATAAAAAACACAAACTAACATCTAAGGTGGCCAATTCACTTGTCCCAACTTTAAGTGTCCAATCACACCTGAAATTTTACTCCAACACACCTTAAATCCGTGGCTATTTACCCCTACAGACGAACAGTATTGCAATTAAGGCTCAAATAATGGTTGGTCATGCTGATTTCTGATTTAGAACTAGCTATCCCTTTTCATGCTTGATAACACAAATTCTGGAATTAGTTACACCAAACTACACTATTGGATTCAAATATTCATACATGAACACCAACTCAAACTCATACCTACATCTTAAGAACAACCCTCGAACAGTCTCATCCTATTATTCTTTAAATAGTTCAATTATAATGCTAATGATCAAAAGGATAACAGTTTCATTTATACATTCGTCCAAATGGCTACCAACCATTACAATTATTGATGCTACAACATTAACCTAAAGTTGGACCTATCAAGCCTTGCAAATGCAGCTTTATTCTTCACTCAAAAGAGTCTACCATTGATAAGGATGTGTACCTGGCAATTGAAGAACCAAATGATCAGCTAATGCAATAATGGCAACAACAGCAACAGTGAGCCAAGAACAACAATCCACCACATCAACCAGCAAACAACCACAGCAGACTCAGCAATCCAGTGGCAGTTACAGCCACAGTAGCACAGCAACAAAACAACACAAGAACAAAAGCAACCAGTGGCAGTTACTGCCACAATATGCACAGCAACAACAACAACACAAGAACCAAAAGCAACCAGTGGCAGTTACTGCCACAATATGCACAGCAACAACAATAACACAAGAACCACAGCAACCACAATCGACCAGCAGCAACAACCCAACAGCAGGATCAACAACAACCACACACGACCAACAACCACCACATACAAACAAACAGGAAACCAGTGGCCTTTCTCACAAACAGCAATCAAATAGTCACCAAGACTTCAATGAACAGTGGCCAGGATCTATGTGTGAATGACTATATGCTTTTCAATATTTCTCTTTGTGTTTTCGAAATGTGTCTTTGCTGTGTGTATCTCTATCTCCTTTTTTAATCCCCCTTACTGTTTCAACTTAATGCTCTATTTATAGCTCAAAACCCCAACCCCTCCTGAAGGCCTACCCAATTAACTAACCCTTGCCCATTCTTTTCTCTGCCAAGCCATGCCCTGCCAGTTTCAGCCACTAAGTTCTGCCTAGGTATGGGCTTTAATTAAAAATGTGAAGTACAAAACTTGGTGGAGTGTCCTGCTGTGATAGCAGGCTCCACTAGGCTGTCTTATGGGTGAGAGATTAAACAAATGGACTTAATCCAAACCTAATACTACATTCCAGAATCCAACAGACAACAACCCTAATGGTGACTTGCACACGGGCAAACAAGGAGGTGATCAATCCATTTCAACCATGCTAATATTATCTAGTATAGTAAAATCTTACGAAATTAAGCGACGACATTCAATCAACACATAACATAGCAATGATAACAGTTAGCCGATAAAACAGTGAACTTAAAAATCTCGGCAACAATTGAAACTAATTGTTCGACGACGCTAATCGACGCGAGTTCGTATCCTATAACTAATATATTCAAATGAGCAATACAGGAGAGCAATTGACCAAACCAAAGGGTCTTGGAGATGAAGAATGGAAATTTGAAACAAAACAGAAGAAAATTGAAACAATTAAACCACACAATGAGCACAACAATATAAAACAGAAGAAAATTGAAATACCTTATGAAGGCAAATCCGAAATCGAACAAGCCCGAGCTTCCACGGACTTGAGATTGCATTTTTGAAGTAAACATGCTTTAATTGGAGTGTTTTTCAAACGAAAAACACTCCAATTAGAGCCTATTGACTCCAAATACTTAAAATCGGACAAAATCCCTAATTTTGGAATTCTAGGGTTCTTGGGGCTCGGATTTGGGGTTTGGGTAGTTCGGGTTAGATTCGAACCAGACCAATGTTAGTGGGAGTGTGGGGGAGGTGTAAGGAGGCTGTGGTGTGAATTTGGTGAAGTTTGGCGTGGTTTGGGTTTTGACTCGAATCTTTGAATGAAGATTCGAGACGTTTGGTGGTGATTCGAGGTTAGCGGAGGCCGGATTCGTAATGGGAGAGGTGAGGGGAAGATTTGGGTGTTAGTTTGGTGGCCGTTGGCCTACCGGAACCGCCGTGAGGCGATTTCCGGCAGGCGGCGCAACGGTGGTAGACGGCGGAGCTAGGTCCGGTCTCTGAAGACCTTTGGGAGATGAATGGAGAGGGGGGGTCTGGCTTGGGGGGGCGGGGTGCGTTTGTGAGATTATATATGATTTAAGAGGTTAAATCCTGATCGTTGGATCAAACTTGATCAACGACCAGGATCTCCTCCCATAACCAAACGGTGTCGTTTGGTTAAATTATGGCCTGGTGTATCTGGGATTTATCGATTAATCTGGGCCGTTGGATAATAAAATCCAACGGTCCAGATCAAACGTTACATTAAGCTGATGCTGGGGTGAATATTGGGCTGGACGGATGAGGGGTTTGGGCCAGTTTTTGGACTAAAACATGGCCCAAGTCTGCTCTTTATGATGTATTATATGTATATGTGTATATATATATATATATATATATATATATATATATATATATATATATATATATATATATATATATATATATATATATATATATATATATATATATATATATATATATATATACATATATACTAACCTATAACACAACTATTTTTTACTACAATTATCCCACATAATTACATATCACTTGAAAAATGTAAATCACATAATTTGGATATCAAACACTAAAAATGCAAAACCTAATATATTTTTTTGTATTTTATTAATTTAAATAAATAAACATGCACACAAAAATGTAAATTTAAGATAAAATAACACAAAATCACAAAAATCATGCCCAACACGAAACTATTTTTATTTTGAATTTTCTGGGAGTACTTCTCCGGTAAGGCAAAAATCACGTGCTCACAGCTGCCCCTCTTTGCGCGTAAACACGCAGAGTTTTCGTGCAAAGATAAGTGAGCGGATATAAGCGATTTTTTGCCCATTCGAGCACTCCGTATGAAGCATTTTGGAAAAGTTTTGACCGAACCTTGCTTCAAGGGTCTCCTACATATCCCTGGCTAAAAGGGAATCGAGTCGATGTAGTTCGGGAAGTTCTGGTAGCTGGGACTACCATGACTGTTGCGATCTCGCTGTTACTGCTGTTACTGCTGTTACTGCTCTGCCGTTACTGCTGCTACTGCTGTTACTGCTGTTGCCACTGCTTAGATGATCTCCTTGTTACACCGTACTAAGCAACAAAACAAGAAGCTAGACTAAGTTACAGTGCTACAAGTTCTTATCTATCCTTTTTAACTTGATCTTGTCGCGCTCCTTGCCATCCTGTCCGACTTGGCGTTCCTTCTAATGCTTCTCCTCTTCCGCCGATTGTTATTTCGGCCTATCTTGATTGCCGAACTCCGACCATTGTTTCCTTCTTTATGATCCTTGAACTATTCTCCTTCGCAATCTGAGTCTATCTTTTCTGATCCTTGTTGCCTTCCTACTGCTTACGAACTTGGATTCATGTCGGGAGATTTCTGTTACCTTCAACTGCTTTCCCCAACCAAATTAAAATAGATCGCCACTCCATTCTCCGGGCGGGCTCCCCTGACTTCAACCATTACTTCAAAAATAAAATCGCCACTCCATTCTCCGGGCGGGCTCCCGACTTCAACTATTGCTTCAAAATAAAATCGCCACTCCGTTCTCCGGGCGGGCTCCCCGACTTCGACTACTACTTCAAAATAAAATCGCCACTCCGTTCTCCGGGCGGGCTCCCCGACTTCGACTACTACTTCAAAATAAAATCGCCACTCCATTCTCCAGGCGGGCTCCCCGACTTCAACTATTACTTCAAACTAAAATCGCCACTCCATTCTCCGGGCGGGCTCCCGACTTCGATTACTACTTCAAAATAAAATTGCCACTCCATTCTCCAGGTGGGCTCCCTGACTTCAACTATTACTTCAAACTAAAATCGCCACTCCATTCTCCAGGCGGGCTCCCTGACTTCAAATATTACTTCAAACTAAAATTGCCACTCCATTCTCCAGGCGGGCTCGCTGACTTCAACTATTACTCAAAATAAAATCGCCACTCCGTTCTCCGGGCGGGCTCCCCTGACTTCAACTACTACTTGAAAATAAAATCGCCACTCCATTCTCCGGGCGGGCTCCCCTGACTTCAACTATTACTTCAAAATAAAATTGCCACTCCATTCTCCGGGCGGGCTCCCGACTTCAACTACTACTTCAAAATAAAATCGCCACTCCGTTCTCCGGGCGGGCTCCCGACTTCAACTATTACTTCAAACTAAATCGCCACTCCGTTCTCCGGGCGGGCTCCCCGACTTCAACTATTACTTCAAACCGAAATCGCCACTCCGTTCTCCGGGCGGGCTCCACGACTTCAACTATTACTTCAAACTAAAATCGCCACTCCATTCTCCAGGCGGGCTCCCCGACTTCGACTATTACTCAAAATAAAATCGCCACTCCGTTCTCCGGGCGGGCTCCCCTGACTTCAACTATTACTCAAAATAAAATCGCCACTCCATTCTCCGGGCGGGCTCCACGACTTCAACTACTACTTCAAAATAAAATCGCCACTCCATTCTCGAGGCGGGCTCCCTGACTTCAACTACTACTCAAAAATAAAATCGCCACTCCATTCTCCGGGCGGGCTCCCTGACTTCAACTACTACTTCAAAATAAAATCGCCACTCCATTCCCCAGGCGGGCTCCCTGACTTCAACTACTACTTCAAAATAAAATCGCCACTCCATTCTCCAGGCGGGCTCCCTGACTTCAACTACTACTCACTGATTACATCCTATCTTGATTACCTTCCCTTTGCCTCTTGTACCATTTCCTTCTTCCTGCATTGCCTCTCGGACCACCTTCTTTTCTGAATTATCCTGTCTTGGAATTGCTTTCCCCTAGGTCGTGTTACTTTTCTCCTGGCTGCTGGGGATATTTTTGAACTGTTTACTCGCCTGCTGGGGATGATGCTGTTGAGGAAGCATTCTTTGTTTCCTTCACCCCTCCTTCTCTTCCTTCTTCCCATACCTCCTTTGGGACTCACGCTTTTGCCTCCTCGAACAAATTATGGGATGTAATACTGCTAGGGGAATCTCGAAGCCATTGTTTTATTTTCCCCACAACTGCTGGGGGTGATACCAAGCTCAAATATTACCCCGTCGTGTCGTCTGGCCTTTCTCAAAACTATTCTGCTCGGAGCTGGTACTTCCGAAATCTTGTGTTGCTTTCTACCCTTATCCTCTGAGTCTTGCTTTCCAGAAAATTTTCACAACAGGAGAAAATTTTCTGCCCCAGTTTGATAAACTTCTGGACGGTATGCTTTTCTGCCAACGAACCCTCTTTTCCTGCTTTTAAATCAAAGAAAAATTGTTAGTTTCAAAATGCGGTGAGTGGTCGTGCCACTCTTGTTGGGGCCATTTTCTTTTCTCTTTCAGCTGCTTGGCCTCTCTCGAACTTTGAGGGCGACGTTGACGCTTGCTGGGGACGATGCTCTTTCCACGAACGACCTCTCATCTTTCCTTTTATTCCGATCTTTGGTTTGATCCGACTCTTTTTAGCCGGTGATCTGTTGCGTGAAATCATCTTTCGGACATGCCACATGTGTCCATCATACTCCATAATTCTTGCGAACCTTCCACTCAGCCTGTCATCCCAATCTTGCTATCGTAACGACTTCTGTCTTATTGCCTCGTTCCAGGCCTATTCACTTTCAATATACTGCTTTGGGAGACTTGGTAGTAAGCTTTGAAAAATCAATTTTCGAAAATGAAAGAAAAGAAAAGAATATTGACCGCAAATGACAAAAGAAGAGAAAAACTTTTCTGAACTCAAAAATAGGAAAACTTATCTGAATGTGTGCCTGATCCAATGGTTATGCCGCGCCTTTGAGATTAAACTACCCGGTCTATTCATGTCAATCACTTTCTGATGCCGCGTTCTGCTAGAGGTAAACGGATGTCCAAACCTTGTTTCATGCAGACATCTTGTAACCATCTCGTCCTGTCACCTCACAGTGCCCTTCGAAGGGTTTTCACTAATGAGATTCTCTCATTTCTCTCTATCTCCCGTCGCCTTAAGGTGCCCGTAAAGGTTTTCACCGTAAGACTCTCTCATTTTATTTCTCTCAATTTCCTTCGCCTTAAGGTGCCCTCGAGGGTTTTCACCGTTAAGACTCTCTCATTTACGCTTTCTTTCCCTGCGGCGGGGTATCACCCCTGAGATTCCTTCTAGAGCGTTATCCCCTTTCGGCTTGTGCCTCCTGGATTCAATCGAGGGTCGGGATGTCACTCTTGGCTTTCGTTCACATGACTTGGCACTTCTCAAACACTGATCGAGAGGTCTTTCTGGTTCTTAATATGGTTTTCTTCGCGTGAGGCTGAAGAAAGGGGTTTAGCCTCAACGGTTAGCTTATTACAACTTTCGGAATCCACACTATCTTTCCAACGAAACAATGACTTCTGCCCCAGTTTTGTTGCTTGGGGGATTTTTTGATTTTTATTTTTATTATGACCGAGCCGTGTGGCGCCTACGTATCCTTCTCGAGGAATCAGGTAGAACGTAGTTCACTTTTTCTTGTATTTTTTCTTTGTTTCTTTTTCTATTCTGTTACACATCTTCCTTGATGATTCCGAAAGAGGGTATATGAAAGCATAATTAAGGCTCAAAGGGGAAAACAAAGGTTAAAGTGTTTGGGTAGTAGAAAAATTGCCTCTGTCATTTCATTCTCGAAAAATGCCAAATACACACAAACGAAACCAAACGTTGACAAACGCATTAAAGAATTACACATAATATCTCTTGACTGCATCGGAATTGATAGCCATATCGGTGCATCTTCCCTCAACATCAGTCAGACATAGAGCGCCGTTGGATAATACTCTAGTCACCACAAATGGTCCCTGCCAATTTGGAGCGAACTTGCCTTTCGCTTCGGCCTGATGTGGTAGAACTCTCCTCAGCACATGTTGTCCCACTTCAAATTTCCTGGGACGTACCTTCTTGTTATATGCTCTCGCCATTCTCTTTTGATACAATTGGCCGTGACATACTGCTGTCAATCTCTTTTCATCGATCAAGCTCAATTGCTCCAATCGGGTTTTGACCCACTCGTCGTCATCAATCTCAGCTTCAGCGACAATTCGGAGGGATGGGATTTCGACTTCTGCGGGTATTACTGCTTCAGTCCTGTATACCAACAAGTAGGGAGTTGCACCTACCGAAGTCCGGACGGTAGTGCGATAACCCAACAGCGCAAATGGCAACTTTTCATGCCACTGCCTAGACCCTTCTACCATCTTCCTCAATATCTTCTTTATGTTCTTGTTTGCTGCCTCGACCGCACCATTTGCTTTTGGGCGATACGGTGTGGAATTTCGGTATGTAATCTTGAACTGTTGACATACCTCTTTCATCAATCCACTGTTAAGATTTGCACCGTTATCTGTAATGATTATCTTTGGAATTCCAAACCTACAAATGATGTGGGAGTGTACGAAATCCACCACCGCCTTTTTGGTCACCGATTTGAATGTTTTGGCCTCCACCCACTTGGTGAAATAATCGATCGTTACCAGGATGAACCTATGACCATTGGAAGCTGCAGGTTCTATAGGTCCGATGACATCCATACCCCATGCGACAAACGGCCATGGTGCTGACATTGTATGCAATTCAGTCGGTGGAGAATGAATCAAATCTCCGTGTATCTGACACTGATGGCATCTTCGCACGAAACTTATACAATCCCGCTCCATCGTGAGCCAGTAATATCCTGCTCGAAGAATCTTCTTTGCCAATACGTATCCGCTCATGTGTGGTCCACAAACTCCCGAGTGTATATCTGTCATAACTGTTGTGGCTTGACTTGCATCTATACATCTCAACAATCCCAAATCTGGGGTTCTTTTGTACAGCACCCCTCCACTAAGGAAAAATCCGTTCGCCAACCGCCGAATAGCTCGCTTTTGATCTCCGGTTGCTTGCTCTGGGTATACTCCTAACTTGAGGTACTCTTTGACATCATGAAACCATGGCTCACCATCCATCTCTTCTTCAATCACATTACAATAAGCATGCTGATTCCGGATCTGGATATGTAATGGATCGACACGAACCTTGTCCGGGTGGTGTAGCATTGACGCTAAAGTAGCCAACGCGACGGCAACCTCATTATGCATCCTTGGGATGTGTCTGAATTCTACTGATCGAAAGCGCTTGGTCAGATCATGCAAGCACTGACGATACGGGATAAGCTTCAAATCTCTGGTTTCCCATTCTCCCTGAATCTGATGTACCAGAAGGTCCGAGTCCCCCAAGACCAAGACGTCCTGTACATCCATGTCTACCGCTAATCGCAATCCCTAAGATACATGCCTCGTACTCGGCCATATTATTGGTACAATGAAAACGCAGTTGAGCAGTGACAGGGTAATGATGTCCTGTTTCAGAGATGAGCACAGCCCCTACTCCGACTGCTTTTGCGTTCGCCGCTCCGTCGAAGAAAAGCTTCCACCCGGGATCATCGGTTAATTCCAACCCATCAATTTGCAGTACTTCTTCGTCTGGAAAATACGTCCTCAAAGGTTCGTATTCGTCATCAACGGGATTTTCAGCTAAGTGATCGGCCAAGGCTTGAGCTTTCATAGCCGTCCTTGTCACGTATATGATGTCGAACTCCGTAAGTAATATTTGCCATTTTGCTAACCTCCCTGTAGGCATAGGTTTCTGGGAAAATATACTTCAACGGATCCAAACGCGAAATGAGGTAAGTGGTGTAAGAAGACAAATAATGTTTCAACTTTTGGGCTACCCAAGTCAAAGCGCAACATGTCTTCTCTAGATGAGTGTACTTGACCTCGTGGACTGTGAATTTCTTACTGAGGTAGTAAATGGCCCGTTCCTTCCTGCCAGTAAGATCATGCTGCCCCAGTACGCAGCCAAACGAATTCTCCAAGACCGTCAGATAAAGAATCAGGGGTCTACCTGGCTCAGGCGGAACTAGTACGGGTGGATTTGACAGATACCCTTTGATCCGGTCAAACGCTTCCTGACATTCTGCCGTCCATTCTATCGCCGCATCTTTTTTCAATAGACGGAATATGGGTTCACAAGTTGCCGTGAGCTGGGCAATAAACCTACTGATGTAATTCAACCTTCCCAACAGACTCATTACCTCTGTTTTATTCTTCGGCGGGGCTAACTCCTGAATGGACTTGATTTTGGACGGGTCCAACTCAATGCCCCGTCGGCTGACGATGAATCCTAGCAACTTTCCCGATGGAACTCCGAATGCGCATTTGGCCGGATTAAGCTTGATGTCGTACCTTCGAAGCCTTTGAAAGAACTTCCGGAGATCGGCAACATGGTCTTCTTGACGCCTAGACTTTATGATCACATCATCCACGTACACCTCAATTTCCTTGTGTATCATATCATGGAACACCGTAGTCATCGCCCTCATATAGGTTGCCCCGCATTCTTCAAACCAAACGGCATCACTCGGTAGCAATAAGTCCCCCACGGTGTGATAAAAGCCGTCTTTTCTGCGTCCTCTTCATCCATCAAAATCTGATGATATCCCGCATAACAGTCCACAAAGGATCCGATTTCGCGTCCGGCGCAATTATCAATCGGGATATGGATATTGGGAAGCGGGAAATTATCCTTAGGACTCGCCTTGTTGAGGTTGCGATAGTCCACACATACTCTGATCTTTCCGTCTTTCTTTGGCACTGGTACTACATTAGCCAACCATTCAGGGTATCGGGTGACGCGAATGACTTTCGCCTGCAACTGCTTGGTTACTTCCTCTTTGATCTTTACACTCATCTCCGTCTTGAATTTCCGCAGTTTTTGCTTGACGGGAGGATATGCCGGATCAGTGGGTAATTTATGAACCACTAGATCAGTGATGAGTCCCGGCATGTCGTCGTACGACCATGCGAAAATGTCTTTAAACTCCATGAGTGTTTTGATCAACTCTTCTCTCAGGTTTGGTTCAATATGGACACTTATTCGGGTTTCTTTGACGTCATCCGCATTCCCTAGATTAACGGCCTCAGTATCATTTAAGTTCGGTTTGGGTTTTTCCTCGAAGTGACTTAATTCTTCACCGATTTCTTCTACGGCTTCATCATCGCCGTACTATGACTCACTCTCGTCACTTCTTATTTCATGCGTTATTATTTCCAAACCCGATTGACTTTCTAGACCGGGTTGATTAATCTTTAAGCACGCCATATCATTAAGATCAGTTGCAAGAAGGCTGTTCAGAAAAGTAAAAAGAAGGAAAAATAAACAAAATTAGACACGAAGGGAATCAAATTTCATTAAATGGGAACTGTACAAGGGAAAACAAACCGCAAACTTAAATCAAGAAATGAACTAAAAAACAACTGGATTTTACTCCGGGGACAAACCCCCAACACAACATTTCGAAAGAAAAACAATCCAAGACAAACTACCAAGACTCCTTCCGGACAGGGAGAGGAGTAGCCTTCCAGTTATTCAGTTTTGCCTTTGGTCCCACAAATTGTATCTCGGCATGACTGGGTCCTTCACCATCCTCGAGCATACATACATCTGTGAATAGGTCCTCGAACTTCCTGAAGAACTCTTCGTCTGGCCTGATCGTAGGACCGGGAGTCTTTGTCGTTGGATATCCTCTTGCTCCGGACCTGACAAAAGATTGGGAAAGGCGTGGAACAGGCTTTGGGAGCACCCATGTCTTCTGCTTACTCTTCTTTGCTCGCCGGATGTCCTCTGATGTTGGCTGGAATCCCAAGCCGAAGGTTCCCAAGTTTTCGACCACTGATACCGGTTGTGTGATTCCTTGCAGAGATGCACCTAGACCTTTACCGGGTATGAAACCATGTCGCAACATTTCGTGAGCCACCATGACATCCGCAGTAATTGTCCTGTCATCGGGAATGCATTCTCCTTCCGGAACTCGGTGGGCGGACACCACATCGCAGACCTGATATACCCACGGCCCAACATCTTCTTCTGTTTCAACAAAGGGGATGATGGTGCCTGGTTGTAGATCATTCTCTCCATGGACGACGATCTCCTGTTGGTCCCGCTCAAACTTGACGAGTTGGTGTAAGCTGGATGGAACTGCTCTTGCGGCATGGATCCATGGTCGCCCTATCAGAAGGTTATATGACACCACCATGTCCAGCACCTAGAATTCCATGGTGAACTCCACTGGCCCAGTTGTCAAGATTAACACTATGTCCCCGACCGATGCCTTGCCTCCCCCATCGAACCCTCGAACACATATGCTGTTCTTGCGTATCCTGCCGATGTCCACTTTCAATTTGTCCAGTGTAGAGAGAGGACAAATGTTAGCACTGGACCCATTATCGACCAGGACTTTGGTAACCACCGCCTCCTCGCACTTCACCGTAAGATATAAAGCCTTGTTGTGCTCGGTGCCTTCCTCAGGCAACTCATCATCGGTGAAGGTGATCCGATTTGCTTCGAAGATCCTATTGGTGATCTTCTCCAAATGGCTCACTGAGATTTTATCCGGTACATGTGCCTCATTCAGGACTTTCATCAATGCTTGCCGATGTTCTTCAGAATGTATCAGCAAGGATAGCAATGATATTTGCGCCGGAGTCTTCTTCAATTGCTCTAAGACGGAGTAGTCGTGCAGCTTCATCTTTTTCAAGAATTCTTCCGCTTCTTCATCAGTGACCGGCTTTTTCAATGCTGCCGGAGTGGTCTTCCTCAATTCCGCAGGGGCAAAACATCTCCCCGAGCGGGTCCACCCTTGGGCTTCACAAACTTCCTCTTTCACTTCCTTTCCTTTGTAGGTCGTTGTAATCCGAGCATAATTCCATGGAACAGCCCGGCTATCGGTTATTGGCAACTGTGTTGCTGGCTGGATGATGAAAGGATCCATTCGAACGCCTGCTACTGTCAAGATGGGCTTGATTGCTGCCCCTGGTACAACTATCTTGGCTTCCCCCGGCTTCACCGGTACTTCGTTCACACTTCCCTTCCCTGCTTCCGACCCTCCTGGTATGTCCTTCTTGCAACTGGGTGACTCATCAAGGCTTGGCCCTTTTCTCGTTCCTACCCCGCTAGACTTAATCATCATTACAGTCTGAGAGGCTTTCTCCTTTCCTTCCTCCGCCCGTACCAACTCGATCATATTGGTCTCATGATGAGTTGGAAGCGGGTTTTGGTTGATGTTGGGCTCTGTTGGAGTATGGACCTCAATCCTGCGAGTGTCAATGAGCTCCTGGATGGCCGTCTTCAACCTCCAACACTTTTCTGTATCGTGTCCCGGACATCCCGAGCAGTAGGCACAATTTACTGAATGGTCCAGGTTCTTCGGAAGAGGGTTTGGCAGCTTAGCTTCAACCGGATTCAGCAACCCTACTTGCTTTAACCGGTGGAACAGACTAGTGTAAGATTCTCCCAAGGGAGTGAAATTCTTCGGCCTTGGCGCCCTGTCGCCCCTGAATGCCTGGTTTGGACGAAAACTCGCGCCCGAGGGGTTTCTGTAAGCTCTTGGGGGTGGATGATTGTTCCGCGGGTTTGGTGCACGCCACGGTGCATGGACGGGAGGTGCAGAATAGGACTGTGCGTGGTGGACAGTAAAATGGGGATCAGGTGCGGGATAGTAATGTTGCGGGTGGTTATATGGGTTGTGGGAGTAATTTTGGTGGTGAGGCCGGGGTGGGCTATATTGGGGTGCGGGGCCTCTATTTCTGAACCATGCCCCGGACTCGACGGCCGCAACTTCCTCCCTCCTCTTTTTCCCCAGTACTCCTCCAGTACCACTTTGGATAGCCTGAGTGGTGGCTTTCAGTGCTGAGTAACTCATGATCTTGTTGGCCTTCAAACCTTCCTCGATCATACCCCCCATTTTTATCACCTCAGTGAATGATTTGCCTACGGACGTTACCAGATGTCCGAAATAGGTTGGCTCTAATGTCTGCAAGAAGTAATCCACCATCTCGCTCTCTCTCATCGGCGGATCTACCCTGGCTGCCTGTTCCCTCCAATGGAAACCAAATTCCCTGAAGCTTTCGGCGGGCTTCTTCTCTAATTTTAGCAATGATAGGCGGTCGGGGATTATTTCAAGATTGTACTGGAACTGGCCGATAAAAGCTTGAGCCAAATCATCCCACGTAAACCATCTACTGGGATCATGTCTAGTGTACCACTCCGGCGCAGATCCTCCCAGACTCTGACCGAAGTAAGCTATCAGAAGCTCGTCCCGTCCTCCGGCCCCTCTCATTTTACTGCAGAACCCTCGGAGGTGGGCTACTGGGTCACCATGCCCCTCGTATAGGTCGAATTTGGGCATTTTAAACCTCGCTGGCAACTGGACGTCCGGAAATGGACACAGATCCTTATAGGCGACGCTGACCTGGTTGCCCAAACCGTGCATGTTCCTGAAGGACTGCTCCAGGCTTTTAACTTTTCTGACAACTTCCTCGTGTTCCGAACTTTGGAAGTGCTTTTCCGGTTCTGCCGGATTATCCCGGTGAGGTGTATGTGATTGTGGTTCAGGAGCCCTGAAAGTAGGCTCTGGAGGATAGTAAGAGTTGTCATGGATCTGAACATATGGCTCGCTGGCCGGCCTTTGCAGAGGAGCAGGTGGAGGTGCCACAAAAACAGGGGGGGCTGGAGGAGGATTTGGTTTGGTTGGTGGAATGTGGGTGGCATATGGGTTTTCCCCCTGAAAGTACGGATAGATCGGGGCGCTTGTCGAAGGATCGATGGGCGGATGTTCCGGAGCTGAGGCGAGAGTAGGGCGGTTTGGTGAAGACTGTTCCCTGGCCCAGGCCAGGTGCATCTCTGTTATCCGTTGTTTTAACCGGTCTACCTCTTCTTTCATGATTTGTAGCTCGGATTTTTCTTCCTCGAGACTCTTGCCAGAACTAGACATGCTTACTGTAATCGGTCCTTTGGATCTAGTACGGTAGTGATGGTTGGCCAGTATATTCTGTCAAACCAACTGCTAAACTTTTCTGGAATTCAACAAACTTGTTAGTTCGCCGAGTTTGACAGATATGTTATAGCACGTTGGATGCAATGCACCTAACCAAATAGCCCTTTCTACATGTATTCTTAACATGCGTCATTCCGGCCCTTTTTCTTTTTCTTTTTTTTTCTTCTTTTTTTTTTCTTCCGACTATCTTTGCAAGCCTTATTGTTATTAAACCTTTGGATTCTTTTCCTTTCTTTTTAGTGGTGGTCGAATCTTATGTGGATTGCCTACGTATCATGTTCTCGCGTGAATCAGACCGAGCGTAGTTCTGGTCACAAAATTGTGGCAAAATTCAGTAACTTTTATATCAAATGAAAACTTAAAGTTACAAAACATGTCTTACGATAATCAACAAAAGAAGTGCTTGACTCGAAAAAGTAAAAATAAAACTGCCAACTAACTTGACCCAAGATCTCAACATACATTTTAATCAAAAATCTAATGCTCTAAAATTCCTGGGGGCCCGCGAGGCATCATTCGGCCTTGCCGCGGGCCTGGGTGTGAGGTCCTTGTGTAGCCCCCTTAATTCTTCCATGATCTGATGAACATAGCCCATAATTGAAGCAAAAAGGTCGGTGCGGGGCATTTGTTCACAAGCTAGGCACTTCATGGTGACATAGTGCCCGATTTCTCCAATTCTGTCCTTGATCATGTCCCTTTCTCTGAGTAGCCGCTCTATCTGCTGGTTTTTCGCCCCCAATCTTTGAGCGTTGCTGGTGACTTGGTCTAGGAGCCTGTCTATTTGCTCTTGTAGTCGAGCCATCAGATTGTGACAACGGTCGAGGTCTGTTCTAGCATCTCGGGCTTGTTTGAAAACCCGCTCCCTGAGGATAACGTTTGCCTCCTTTAGACTAGTGATGGTCTCGGTGTAATCTTCTTCCACCCGTTGTAGGTGAAGTGCACGTTGATGTGCCTCCTTTTTCCAGGCTAGCACGGATCCTCATTGTTTGGGCTTTTGACTCTTCCAATTCTCTTTGTACATCGGCAACTTGGCTTCTCAGACCCTTTATCAATTTTTCGTCCGCTCGACTCCTCAACTGTCTGTCAGCATCCCTTTTCATTTGCTGGATTTGAGCTCTCAGAAAAGTCATTTTCTTGTGCCAACTTCTTTTTATCTCCTTCGTTGGCGGCGGCTTGCACATCCATTTCAAATTGGAGCTCTTGGGCCCGTTGCTCTATCCTGCTGATCTTTGTTCTATAAGCTTCTTCTCTGGCCAACCGGTCCCATTGTTCTTGTGACGCTCCGGCAAACTCCCTGAGGTGAGGCCTTTTTGTGGGCCTTTGATGCCCCAGATCTCTACTATACCACGCAGGGTATTCCGACGATACTTCACCCCGGGCTCGATCTCGCACCCGAGTGTCTTTCTTCAATGTCTGGCATTCACTCCAAATCTTTCGGACCAACGCTTCAGGGAACTGTCCTCCTGGTCCAATTTCGACCACATGTGGGCTGAGGTCTTCTTCTTTTGGGATTATTTGGCATCGTCCCAACTGTCTCAATACTCGACCTGGTGCATAGGGCTGGATGTTGGTGAGGCCCATTAGCAATAAATATGATTCCGTGGCTGATGCATATATGACTTCTTCCACGGGTAACCAACCAAACGTCCATTCTATCTTGCTGGATGTAATCAAACGCAAAAATCGTATCCATCCGCTAATCCCCTCTGGCAAATCATGTCCCTCGACCCTCGTAGGAAATTCTTTGTCACGACCCGGATTTCCCACCATCGGGGTCATGATGGCGCCTACTAAATGGAAGCTAGGCAAGCCAAATATTAATTACATCTCCATTAATTACTAATTTCTTATTAACAACATAAAAATTACAGCGGAAGACTTAGTCAAATGTGATAAAGAAAATCCAAATCTGATACACTACCCAAGATTGGTGTCACAATACTCACGAACTTCTAAGAATAATACACATAATTGTATGAAAGAAAATACAAGTTGTTTATCTCGATTACATGAGATAACAGAATGAAAAGCTTAGATAGAAGAGACAACGGGTCCTGCGGACGCCTGCAAGGCTACCTCGTAGTTTCAGTAGTCGAAAAATCCACAAGTCGCTACTGTCGCTGCTGCTGTCCGTAACCTGTATCTGTGCAAAAAGAGCGCAGAGTGTAGTATCAGCACAACCGACCCCATGTGCTGGTAAGTGCCTGGCCTATCCCAGCGAACTAGTGACAAGGCTAAGGCCAGTCACCCACCTAAACCTGTACAGTTGCAATATAGATATATATATATATATATACAATACATTTATAAAGAAATACTCTGCTCTAAAATAACAGTCAATAACTCAAGTTATCCAGAATAATCTAATCAACAGAATAAACCTTACTTTCTTGTCTCAATTTCCTCTTTCATTTCATGTCTCGTGGTAGGCGTACCACCCGCTCCCAACTATCACGGTAATTATCTCTTGTGGTAGGCGTACCACCCGCTCCCAATTATCAATAATTATATATCGTGGTAGGCGTACCACCCGCTCCCAAATATCAATAATTATATCTCGTGGTAGGCGTACCACCCGCTCCCAAATATATCAATAATTATATCTCGTGGTAGGCGTACCACCCGCTCCCAAATATATCAATAATTATATCTCGTGGTAGGCGTACCACCCGCTCCCAAATATATCAATAATTATATCTCGTGGTAGGCGTACCACCCGCTCCCAAATATATCAATAATTATATCTCGTGGTAGGCGTACCACCCGCTCCCAAATATATCAATAATTATATCTCGTGGTAGGCGTACCACCCGCTCCCAAATATATCAATAATTATATCTCGTGGTAGGCGTACCACCCGCTCCCAAATATATCAATAATTATATCTCGTGGTAGGCGTACCACCCGCTCCCAAATATATCAATAGGCTACCGGCAACTATGGCCAATGCCAAGATTTAAATCACTTCGTGGTCGGCGTACCACACGATCCCATTTCTTATTATATAAGTGGTCGGCGTACCACACGATCCCATTTCATAAATATATATATATATTACCGGCCTTTAGCCAATAATCTCTATATCAACAATATTTGTAATTACCGGTTTTTAAACCAATAATTTATAATAGCTTCAACAATTTACCTTCATTACCGGTATAACACCAATAATCCTTATTCAACAATTTATTCATTACTAAATTCATATTCCTACAAACTAGGATAGAACAAACACTTACCTCGAGTGCTTATGAACAATTCAATCCGTGGATATGTCTTTTCTTTCAATTTGGCTCCAATTCAACCGTATCTATACACAATTGATTTAATATCATCAATTCTACTCAACAACTAATTCTTAACACCAAATAACACTTTTTCAACATTCTGCCATGAATAGTAAATTTCAACCCCGGGCCCACATGGTCGGAATTCGGGGTTAGGACCAAAATCCGGTTACCCATCCCCCCAAGAGTTCATGTATATAATTTGTCTCAAAATCGGACCTCAATTCGAGGTCCAATTCCCCAATTTATGAAAAACCCTATTTTCTAACAAAAACAAGAATTTACCATGAAAACATTTGATTTCTAATGAAAAACATGTTTAATGATGTTAGGAATTGAAAGAATTAAGTAAAAAGTGACTTACAATCGTTTTGATGAAGAAGAAATCCGTGAAGAATCGCAAATGGGTGTTTTTGTTTTGTAAAAATTGAAGAAATGACTGAAATTCGTGTTTTTCAGGTCTCTGTGTTCGCATTTGCGAACATGGGTTCGCAATTGCGAACCCCGACCAATTTCTGGAGTTTGAAAAATAAGCTAAGGGTGGGAAGTTCGCATTTGCGAACAATTCTTCGCATTTGCGAAGCCAAGGCAAAACTGGGAAGTTCGCATTTGCGAACTATTGTTCGCAATTGCGAACACAGGCTAAATATGGGGAGGTTCGCATTTGCGAACTATTGTTCGCATTTGCGAACCCAGGCGGAATAGTGGCCAGTTCGCATTTGCGAACTATAGCTCGCATTTGCGAGCACAGGCACAGAAGGGTCAAGTTCGCATTTGCGAACTATTGTTCGCATTTGCGAACAAGACACAATAGGGGGGAGTTCGCATTTGCGAACTATTGTTCGCATTTGCGAACTCTGCAGAATAGTGGGGAGTTCGCATTTGCGAACTATTGTTCGCATTTGCGAACTCTGCAGACCAGTTGGAGACAGCAACTTCTAACATGAAAAATTGACCTCGTGGCCTATCCAAAGTTCACCCGAGCCCTCGGGGCTCCAAACCAAATATGCACATAACCTCAAAAACACATTATGAACTTGTTCGTGCGATCACATCGCCAATATCACCTCGTTTTCATCAAATCAAGCCTCAAATGCATGATTTTCATACCTTTAGTTTTCAAAACTTTCAAACTTGGGACTCGAGGTCCAAAACCTCTCAAACGACATCCAAATGTCACCAAACTTTACAGAAATCACATATATAATATTTAAGACTTGTACCGGGCGTCGGAACCAAAATACGAGCCCGATACCAAGGTCAATTAATTTATTTCCTTTAATAATTGTATCAAAAACAATTTCACATAAAAATTCATAACTTGGGCTCTAGGCCTCAGAATTCGACTCCGGACGCATGTCCAAGTCCCATATTTTCCTACGGACCTCTCGGAACCATCAAATCTCGGGTCCGGATCCGTTTACCAAAAATGTTGACCGAAGTCAACCATATCAATATTAATATCATTTTTATCCAAATTTCTCATAGAATTCATATTTTCTATCACAAAAATCTTTCCGGCTACATGCTCGGATCGTGCACGTAAATCGAGGCAACATAGAATGAGGTTTTCAAGGCCTCAGAAGCTCGAAATTATTAATAAAATAAGTGATGACCCTTTGGGTCGTCACAATCTCCACCTCTAAAACAACGTTCGTCCTCGAACGGACAAAAGAAAGAAGTACCTGAGTCAGGAAACAAGTGTGGGTAACGGCTCCGCATATCAGACTCGGACTCCCAGGTCGATGCCTCAGGAGGCTGACCTCTCTACTGAATACGCACAGAAGGATAACTCTTCGACCTCAACTGTCGAACATGCCGGTCTAGAATAGCCACCGGCTCCTCCTCGTAGGATAGATCATTGTCCAATTGGACAGTTCTAACATATGTGTGGAATCGCCGTGGTATCTCCGGAGCATAGATACATGAAAAACTGGATGTACGGCTGATAAGCTAGGCGGCAGAGCTAGTTTGTAAGCCACCCCTCCCACTCGGTCTAGAATCTCAAATGGGCCAATATACCTAGGGCTGAGCTTGCCCTTCTTCCCAAACCTCATCACGCCCTTCATAGGCGACACTCGGAGAAATACTCGTTCACCAACCATGAAATCTACATCTCGAACCTTACGATCCGCATAAGTCTTTTGCCTAGACTGAGCTGAACGCAATCTCTCCTGAATAGTCTTGACCTTATCTAAGGCCTCTTGAACTAAGTCTGTACCCAACAACCGAGCCTCTCCCGGTTCAAACCATCCAACCGGTGATCGACATCGCCTACCATACAACGCCTCATACGGAGCCATCTGGATGCTAGATTGGTAGCTGTTATTGTAGGCGAACTCTGCTAATGGTAGAAACTGGTCCCACGAGCCTCCGAAATCAATAACACAGGCTCGAAGCATGTCCTCAAGAATCCGAATAGTCCTCTCGGACTGGCCATCCGTCTGAGGATGAAATGCTGTACTCAACTGAACCTGAGTGCCTAACTCCCGCTGGACCGCTCTCCAGAACCGCGAGGTAAACTGCGTACCCCGATCAGAGATAATAGATACCGGCACCCCATGGAGACGAACAATCTCCCTAATGTAAACCTCCGCTAACCTCTCCGACGAGTAGGAGACGGATACTGGAATAAAGTGTGCTGATTTGGTCAGCCTATCAACAATGACCCAAATAGCATCAAATTTCCTCCGAGTCAAAGGAAGTCCAGTAACGAAGTCCATAGTGATCCGCTCCCATTTCCATTCGGGAATTTCAATCCTCTGGAATACACCACCAGGTCTCCGGTGCTCATATTTCACCTGCTGACAATTTAGACACCGAGCGACATACGTAACGATATCTTTCTTCATTCTGCGCCACCAATAGTGTTGCCGTAAGTCCTGGTACATCTTCGCGGCACCTGGGTGAATAGAATACCGTGAGTTGTGGGCCTCCGCTAAGATTAACTCTCGAATTCCTTCGACATTGGGCACACAAACTCGACCCTGCAATTTCAATATCCCATCATCATCTAGATTTACCTGTGTGGCGCCTCCCCGCTGTACTGTATCTCTCAACTCACGCAAATGAGGATCATCAAATCGCCTCTCACGGATACGCTCAAATAAAGAAGAACGAGCGACTGTGCAGGCTAACACCCTGCTAGGTTCAGAAATGTCTAATCTCACGAACCGGTTGGCTAAGGCCTGGACATCTAGAGCTAATGGTCTCCGACTGACTGGAATATAAACAAGACTGCCCATACTGGCTGACTTCCTACTCAAAGCGTCAGCCACCACGTTTGCTTTTTCCCTGATGATATAAAAAGGTAACATCATAATCTTTCTGCAATACCAACCACCTTCTCTGCCTCAAATTCAACTCTTTTGTTTAAACAAATACTGAAGACTCTTATGATCGGTGTATACTTCACATACTACACCATACAAATAATGCCTCCAGATCTTCAATGCGTGAATAATCGCCGCAAATTCTAGATCATGCACCGGGTAATTCTTTTCATGCATCTTCAACTGCCTCGAAGCATAGGCAATAACCTTGCCATCCTGCATTAACACTGCACCAAGCCCAATACGGGAAGCATCACAATAAACAGTATAAGGTCCCGTACCTGTGGGTAAAACCAATACTGGTGCTGTGGTCAAAGTTGTCTTGAGCTTTTGAAAGCTCGCCTCACATTCATCGGACCATTCAAATTGAACACCCTTCTGGGTCAATCTGGTCAGTGGGGTTGCAATAGAAGAAAATCCTTCTACGAATCGGCGGTAATAACCGGCTAACCCCAAGAAACTCCGAATATCTGTGGCTGATGTCGGTCTAGGTCAGTCCTTGACTGCCTCAATCTTCTTCGGATCAACCTAAATACCTTATTCTACAAATCCCACTTTACTCAGAATGAGGTATGGTGACCTCGTGATTATTTTCCCGAATTAATGCGTCATATTTATCCTTACCTGGTGCTCGTCTCAAAGGCTAAGCTCAACGGTTTCAAAATAGAAATGGCTAATATGAATAGAAACTATACAAGAATTGTGAAATAGTCCTAACGGGCATGACTCTTATTTACGAATGCAATACGAAAATATTAATTTCATAAAAGAAGAATTTTAAACACATAAACTCTTACTAGCAGGACCCAGTCCTCATATGATATCCACCGCAGCTTGAAGCTCGGCTTAGAAATATTTCACATTATGCCAAAAATTGGAGGATCTCATCCTCAACTCTGAATCAGAGTGCTTGCACATCATATCATCTGAAATTTTTCATTTCCTTTCTTTCTTCCTTTCAATAATTGTCCGTCAAGGATAATCACGACATAAAATAAGCCCTCATACTGATAGGGAGCACAATTAATGATTAAAATTATTTATCCCGAAAATTATATCAAAACCCACTGTAATAAGTAATATAAAGTCACTCTTAGCCTCATGGATTTTTTTAGTGACTAACACCTAATAATAGGGATGTCTATCCTCATGTAATATCTCAACGTGAGTATTTCCCTAAGTAGGTTTGATGATTACGATGCTCGCTCATGAATGGAGCATGTTAAAAGGACTCGCCTAAATTTTCTTTCAAAAACCAAATTAAATTAAGGGAAAAATTATTCTGTCTATAACAATCTGAATTATACGTGTGATGACCACATTTGGTGTAGTGACCTCCCTCATATCATAAAAATTATATCAATGGTCGGGTCTCCACCTCTAGGATTTTCACCTCCACCTCTAACATCATAACCTCTACATCTGGCTGGCCATGTAGGATAATTATTAACTGCAATGGAGCGTGTAGCCTGAGTGCTTTCCTAAAATTGTATTTCTCCAATATTCCACATTCACGGCAATTCCTTTAAGGATCAGTTAACTTATTGCTCATGGCAATATATATTCGGACACAGTCATTGTGACCTGGTACAACCGTTCAGATCGCACATATCACATATTGCAGAGAATCTCGGGGTGACGTCTTCATAACATTTTCTAAAAATAGAGTTTAGAAGATAGCGTTGCATTGGCCGGCTTGCCCTCTTGGTAATCTTGTCACAAACATTGATGGCCAATTTCCTCTTTTGCTATGTTGGCTTACACTGTTGAGCTACCCCGTTTACTCATATACTCTTCGTCATTCTCCGGGGGCGATCCTTACCCCATGAAAAGAACCAACCTTAAATATGTATAAATTATTTGGAGGACATTTCCATACCATATATATATACATTCCAATAACTCATCATATTTGTCCTTCACAACTCCAACACATCGACCGGACGTCAAGGTCCGTTGAAACCCAACACGATTTATTAGGTGATCTCCCGATATAATTGCGTCTTCCGTTGGGACCATAACTTGTGTGGTAAATACATTATCTTCCCACTACTTATGTGTGCCTTCCGTAGCACAGTAAAATGAACTCCTCGCATTCGACTATTCCCACGTTCTGTAATTCCTCATAAGAACTGTCAAGCACAATCTCGTGGGTTCTCAAAAGATGCACCGCTGAAGGTGGCAGCGAAGACTTTGGTGAAACCTATCTGTCCTCCGTAAAACTTTTGAAGGCATAGTTGATCTATCACCAGCTTGTGCCATTGTTCGGCTGGATAAGCGGTACGTGACTACGCCATTCGTGGGAAGACAAGAGTGGAAATTTAACTTAACACTTTGAAGAACAATTTCGCACGATAAGAAAGAACAATTGAGAGACTCTTTCCTAACTCAATAGACTCTGGAGGACAAGTACAGACGTCTCCGTACCTACCTCTCAAACTCTACTAAGCTTGTTCGTGAGTTGTGAGACCTATGCAACCTAGTGCTTTGATACCAACTTGTCACGACCCGGATTTCCCACCATCGGGGTCATGATGGCGCCTACTAAATGGAAGCTAGGCAAGCCAAATATTAATTACATCTCCATTAATTACTAATTTCTTATTAACAACATAAAAATTACAGGGGAAGACTTAGTCAAATGTGATAAAGAAAATCCAAATCTGATATACTACCCAAGATTGGTGTCACAATACTCACGAACTTCTAAGAATAATACACATAATTGCCTGAAAGAAAATACAAGCTGTTTATCTCGATTACATGAGATAACAGAATGAAAAGCATAGATAGAGGAGACAACGGGTCCTGCGGACGCCTGCAAGGCTACCTCGTAGTCTCAGTAGTCGAAAAATCCACAAGTCTCTACTATCGCTGCTGCTGTCCGTAACCTGTATCTGCGCAAAAAGAGCGCAGAGTGTAGTATCAGCACAACCGACCCCATGTGTTGGTAAGTGCCTGGCCTATCCCAGCGAACTAGTGACAAGGCTAAGGCCAGTCACCCACCTAAACCTGTACAGTTGCAATATAGATATATATATATATATATATATATACAATACATTTATAAAGAAATACTCTGCTCTAAAATAACAGTCAATAACTCTAGTTATCCAGAATAATCTAATCAACAGAATAAACCTTACTTTCTTGTCTCAATTTCCTCTTTCATTTCATGTCTCGTGGTAGGCGTACCACCCGCTCCCAACTATCACGGTAATTATCTCTTGTGGTAGGCGTACCACCCGCTCCCAATTATCAATAATTATATATCGTGGTAGGCGTACCACCCGCTCCCAAATATCAATAATTATATCTCGTGGTAGGCGTACCACCCGCTCCCAAATATATCAATAATTATATCTCGTGGTAGGCGTACCACCCGCTCCCAAATATATCAATAATTATATCTCGTGGTAGGCGTACCACCCGCTCCCAAATATATCAATAATTATATCTCGTGGTAGGCGTACCACCCGCTCCCAAATATATCAATAATTATATCTCGTGGTAGGCGTACCACCCGCTCCCAAATATATCAATAATTATATCTCGTGGTAGGCGTACCACCCGCTCCCAAATATATCAATAATTATATCTCGTGGTAGGCGTACCACCCGCTCCCAAATATATCAATAGGCTACCGGCAACTATGGCCAATGCCAAGATTTAAATCACTTCGTGGTCGGCGTACCACACGATCCCATTTCTTATTATATAAGTGGTCGGCGTACCACACGATCCCATTTCATAAATATATATATATATATTACCGGCCTTTAGCCAATAATCTCTATATCAACAATATTTGTAATTACCGGTTTTTAAACCAATAATTTATAATAGCTTCAACAATTTACCTTCATTACCGGTATAACACCAATAATCCTTATTCAACAATTTATTCATTACTAAATTCATATTCCTACAAACTAGGATAGAACAAACACTTACCTCGAGTGCTTATGAACAATTCAATCCGTGGATATGTCTTTTCTTTCAATTTGGCTCCAATTCAACCGTATCTATACACAATTGATTTAATATCATCAATTCTACTCAACAACTAATTCTTAACACCAAATAACACTTTTTCAACATTCTGCCATGAATAGTAAATTTCAACCCCGGGCCCACATGGTCGGAATTCGGGGTTAGGACCAAAATCCGGTTACCCATCCCCCAAGAGTTCATGTATATAATTTGTCTCAAAATCGGACCTCAATTCGAGGTCCAATTCCCCAATTTATGAAAAACCCTATTTTCTAACAAAAACAAGAATTTACCATGAAAACATTTGATTTCTAATGAAAAACATGTTTAATGATGTTAGGAATTGAAAGAATTAAGTAAAAAGTGACTTACAATCGTTTTGATGAAGAAGAAATCCGTGAAGAATCGCAAATGGGTGTTTTTGTTTTGTAAAAAGTGAAGAAATGACTGAAATTCGTGTTTTACAGGTCTCTGTGTTCGCATTTGCGAACATGGGTTCGCAATTGCGAACCCCGACCAATTTCTGGAGTTTGAAAAATAAGCTAAGGCTGGGAAGTTCGCATTTGCGAACAATTCTTCGCATTTGCGAAGCCAAGGCAAAACTGGGAAGTTCGCATTTGCGAACTATTGTTCGCAATTGCGAACACAGGCTAAATATGGGGAGGTTCGCATTTGCGAACTATTGTTCGCATTTGCGAACCCGGGCGGAATAGTGGCCAGTTCGCATTTGCGAACTATAGCTCGCATTTGCGAACACAGGCACTGAAGGGTCAAGTTCGCATTTGCGAACTATTGTTCGCATTTGCGAACAAGACACAATAGGGGGGGAGTTCGCATTTGCGAACTATCGTTCGCATTTGCGAACTCTGCAGAATAGAGGGGAGTTCGCATTTGCGAACTATTGTTCGCATTTGCGAACTCTGCAGACCAGTTGCAGACAGCAACTTCTAACATGAAAAATTGACCTCGTGGCCTATCCAAAGTTCACCCGAGCCCTCGGGGCTCCAAACCAAATATGCACATAACCTCAAAAACACATTATGAACTTGTTCGTGCGATCACATCGCCAATATCACCTCGTTTTCATCAAATCAAGCCTCAAATGCATGATTTTCATACCTTTAGTTTTCAAAACTTTCAAACTTGGGACTCAAGGTCCAAAACCTCTCAAACGACATCCAAATGTCATCAAACTTTACAGAAATCACATATATAATATTTAAGACTTGTACCGGGCGTCGGAACCAAAATACGAGCCCGATACCAAGGTCAATTAATTTATTTCCTTTAATAATTGTATCAAAAACAATTTCACATAAAAATTCATAACTTGGGCTCTAGGCCTCAGGAATTCGACTCCGGACGCATGTCCAAGTCCCATATTTTCCTACGGACCTCTCGGAACCATCAAATCTCGGGTCCGGATCCGTTTACCAAAAATGTTGACCGAAGTCAACCATATCAATATTAATATCATTTTTATCCAAATTTCTCATAGAATTCATATTTTCTATCACAAAAATCTTTCCGGCTACATGCTCGGATCGTGCACGTAAATCGAGGCAACATAGAATGAGGTTTTCAAGGCCTCGGAAGCTCGAAATTATTAATAAAATAAGTGATGACCCTTTGGGTCGTCACAATAGATCAGGATTGAAACGTGATGGGTTTAAGATCTACCCCAGGTTCCTTCGAACCAAAGTGATCGATCATCCATATTTGGAGCAATACATTGCAAGCTTCAAAGAAAGTCCCTCCGGCTTTGCAGATAGTGAGTGCACGAGAGATATCCGATATTATCATGGGAGCCAAAGTACTGTTGTTCTGTTTCATCAAAGTGCTGACGACCCCTGCCACTTGTATGTTGATATTCCCATCTTTTCTAGGAAATATCAATGAACCTAGGAAAGCTATCATGAAGGCGATGTGTCTATGCTCCTCCCATTTTAACTGGTTGTCTCCGCTGCAGATTTTGCTTTTGTGTTTGTTGAAGCCCCCATAATGACCATATTGGTCATATAGAAATGCCAAAGTGCAGAACCCTTCTGATAAGTCTGGGTTGTGTACAGTTCTACGGATCTTTACCGTATCCAAAAACCGATGTATTGTCACTACCCTTGGTGCAATGAGGTATTGTTCCCTCATAGGGACTTTTGGTCTTCCGACATATCCGGCTAATTCTTCCAGTGTTGGTGTGAGTTCAAAGTCTGAAAAGTGGAACACATTGTGTGCCGGATCCCAGAATGAGATCAAGGCTCGTATGATGTCTCCTCTCGGGGAATATTTAGTAGCCCCACTAGATCTCCTAGGTACAGCTTAACTGCGTCTTGTCCTTGCTCGCCCAAGTCGCTCCACCACCTATGCAAACTTAAGGGGACCTTGTTTATGATAGCTTCGGTTGTATTCTGACTCGTGCTCATTCTGCACATTTATTTAAGGTAATTTTTAGATGAAAGCGAAATTTTTATTTGCCCCAAAACTATCTTTTTCTGAAAAACGAAACGGGCCCCAGGAATTGACTGGTCAAAAAGGTGGTCGTTAAGGCAAAATTAAAACTTATTTTGAAATATATGGGAGTTGGACCGTAAAAGGTTGCCTACGTATCTCACACCCGGTGAGAATCAAACTCGCGTAGTTCGGCCCGTCAAAACAACTATCTTTCCTTTATTGACTGTCAAAGAAAACACATTTTGTCAAAAACCACTTTGTTGGCAAAGTCAACCTTCTGCCGTCTTTTATTCGCAAACTAAATTTATTGACTTGTTGGTAAAACATATTTTTGTATTTTTTTTTTAAAAAAAAAAATATTTACTTCCCCATACTATTTCCTTTTGTGTTTTTTCTTTTTCCGTTTTTCTTCGGTATTTAAAGGAACCCGGTCAGCATGCCAGTCTAAATAAATGCTCACAACAAATATGATATGGCAAGATGGTCTTTCCTTTCGGGTTACCTGTCCTAGACGGACCCAACCCCTGTGTTGAGTCCCCTAAGTCAGAGATGATGCAAATAAACGTCCTGAATCTAGGCTCAATATCCTGATGCTTTTCAATGGTACTAGACCGTGTACCCGAGTAGACGACTCGGATTTGAGGAGGGAGCTACGTACCGGGGACCCGCGGGATCGTCCGGCTTTGTAACTTATCCTGCCTCTTTTCTTATTTTGGTATTGACACTAACAGAAAGGGGAGTCTCAACCAGTAAGCACATCCCCGGGGGTAAGAAGAGACGGGTTTTCGGCGCAGTTTTATATACAGTTCACGCAATATCAAAGCGGTAAACATATAGCAATTTGTATATACAGTGCAACTAGTATCAAAGCGGTAGACATGTAGCACATTAATTAAACATGTAATAAAATCGGATATAGACAAAACAACAATTTAAATGAGCTCGAGTTCTTAGACCCCGAACCGAAGTTCGAGGTCATAACATCCCCAGCAGAGTCGCCACTACTACATCCCGAGAAAGGATATACTAATAATCAGGGATGGAGTTTTTCCAATTAAAGGACAATCGAAACGGGATCAATTTATTCAATTCAGAGTCGCCACTTGGGAAAATAATGGTGTCCCAAGTCACCGGTTTAATCCCGAACCGAGGAAATTTATGATTATGTATTATAGTCTGCGAAACTAGAAACCTGGATAAGGAATTCTGTTAACCCGGGAGAAGGTGTTAGGCACTCCCGGATTCCGTGGTTTTAGCACGGTCGCTCAATTGCAATTTTTGTTTCTATCTTATTCTTTTATATATTTTTAACTATGCGCTTTTAATGCTCCGCTCTTATTTTTTAGAAGAATTGCGACGTCACGAAAACACATTTCGAGTCACACCGCAACCAGTACGCCTGTGACTTTAATGTATTTCAGTTTCGCCGAGAGTAAGATTTGGGTCACATAAATGCGCACCCGTGTTTAGGAAAGTAATTTGCTTACAAATCGCGCCTAAAGAATCTATCGTCCTTATTAACTTCGGAAAAGACCGTGAAATTAACTAAACGGTCTTTCCAAGGCTAAGTTTTCATAACAACTAATTTGAGGCCCCGCGATTGCGTATTTGCGTTTAGCGAGGCTCGTCTCATTATTATTAAGGCCAATCCTAAGATGAACTACGTTCTCTACTTGTTTTCGTCTCCAATATTAACTTGATATCCAATCCTATATAAATTTACGACCCAGGCAATGTTTTTTAATCCCCAATTTGGTAATAATGGATACGGCATCCCTACGACATTGTTGTTTAATATGAAGCTCATTCTTACTAGCTGAGTCATTCTATTAGAGATCTAGTTTAAGAGGATAAAAAACACAAACTAACATCTAAGGTGGCCAATTCACTTGTCCCAACTTTAAGTGTCCAATCACACCTGAAATTTTACTCCAACACACCTTAAATCCGTGGCTATTTACCCCTACAGACGAACAGTACTGCAATTAAGGCTCAAATAATGGTTGGTCATGTTGATTTCTGATTTAGAACTAGCTATCCCTTTTCATGCTTGATAACACAAATTCTGGAATTAGTTACACCAAACTACACTATTGGATTCAAATATTCATACATGAACACCAACTCAAACTCATACCTACATCTTAAGAACAACCCTCGAACAGTCTCATCCTATTATTCTTTAAATAGTTCAATTATAATGCTAATGATCAAAAGGATAACAGTTTCATTTATACATTCGTCCAAATGGCTACCAACCATTACAATTATTGATGCTACAACATTAACCTAAAGTTGGACCTATCAAGCCTTGCAAATGCAGCTTTATTCTTCACTCAAAAGAGTCTACCATTGATAAGGATGTGTACCTGGCAATTGAAGAACCAAATGATCAGCTAATGCAATAATGGCAACAACAGCAGCAGTGAGCCAAGAACAACAATCCACCACAGCAAACAGCAAACAACCACAGCAGACTCAGCAATCCAGTGGCAGTTACAGCCACAGTAGCACAGCAACAAAACAACACAAGAACAAAAGCAACCAGTGGCAGTTACTGCCACAATATGCACAGCAACAACAACAACACAAGAACCAAAAGCAACCAGTGGCAGTTACTGCCACAATATGCACAGCAACAACAATAACACAAGAACCACAGCAACCACAATCGACCAGCAGCAACAACTATAGACCAGCAGCAACACAATAACCACACACGACCAACAACCACCACATACAAACAAACAGGAAACCAGTGGCCTTTCTCACAAACAGCAATCAAACAATCACCAAGACTTCAATGAACAGTGGCCAGGATCTATGTGTGAATGACTATATGCTTTTCAATATTTCTCTATGTGTTTTCGAAATGTGTCTTTGCTGTGTGTATCTCTATCTCCTTTTTTAATCCCCCTTACTATTTCAACTTAATGCTCTATTTATAGCTCAAAACCCCAACCCCTCCTGAAGGCCTGCCCAATTAACTAACCATTGCCCATTCTTTTCTCTGCCAAGCCATGCCCTGCCAGTTTCAGCCACTAAGTTCTGCCTAGGTATGGGCTTTAATTAAAAATGTGAAGTACAAAACTTGGTGGAGTGTCCTGCTGTGATAGCAGGCTCCACTAGGCTGTCTTATGGGTGAGAGATTAAACAAATGGACTTAATCCAAACCTAATACTACATTCCAGAATCCAACAGACAACAACCCTAATGGTGACTTGCACACGGGCAAACAGGGAGGTGATCAATCCATTTCAACCATGCTAACATTATCTAGTATAGTAAAATCTTACGAAATTAAGCGACGACATTCAATCAACACATAACATAGCAATGATAACAGTTAGCCGATAAAACAGTGAACTTAAAAATCTCGGCAATAATTGAAACTAATTGTTCGACGACGCTAATCGACGCGAGTTCATATCCTATAACTAATATATTCAAATGAGCAATACAAGAGAGCAATTGACCAAACCAAAGGGTCTTGGAGATGAAGAATGGAAATTTGAAACAAAACAGAAGAAAATTGAAACAATTAAACCACACAATGAGCACAACAATATAAAACAGAAGAAAATTGAAATACCTTATGAATGCAAATCCGAAATCGAACAAGCCCGGGCTTCCACGGACTTGAGATTGCATTTTTGAAGTAAACATGCTTTAATTGGAGTGTTTTTCAAACGAAAAACACTCCAATTAGAGCCTATTGACTCCAAATACTTAAAATCGGACAAAATCCCTAATTTTGGAATTCTAGGGTTCTTGGGGCTCGGATTTGGGGTTTGGGTAGTTCGGGTTAGATTCAAACCAGACCAATGTTAGTGGGAGTGTGGGGGAGGTGTAAGGAGGCTGTGGTGTGAATTTGGTGAAGTTTGGCGTGGTTTGGGTTCTGACTCGAATCTTTGAATGAAGATTCGAGACGTTTGGTGGTGATTCGAGGTTAGCGGAGGCCGGATTCGTAATGGGAGAGGTGATGGGAAGATTTGGGTGTTAGTTTGGTGGCCGTTGGCCTACCGGAACCGCCGTGAGGCGATTTCCGGCAGGCGGCGCAACGGTGGTAGACGGCGGAGCTAGGTCCGGTCTCTGAAGACCTTTGGGAGATGAATGGAGAGGGGGGGTCTGGCTTGGGGGGCGGGGTGCGTTTGTGAGATTATATATGATTTAAGAGGTTAAATCCTGATCGTTGGATCAAACTTGATCAACGACCAGGATCTCCTCCCATAACCAAACGGTGTCGTTTGGTTAAATTATGGCCTGGTGTATCTGGGATTTATCGATTAATCTGGGCCGTTGGATAATAAAATCCAACGGTCCAGATCAAACGTTACATTAATCTGATGCTGGGGTGAATATTGGGCTGGACGGATGAGGGGTTTGGGCCAGTTTTTTGGACTAAAACATGGCCCAAGTCTGCTCTTTATGATGTATTATATGTATATATATATATATATATATATATATATATATATATATATATATATATATATATATATATATATATATATATATATATATATACTAACCTATAACACAACTATTTTTTACTACAATTATCCCACATAATTACATATCACTTGAAAAATGTAAATCACATAATTTGGATATCAAACACTAAAAATGCAAAACCTAATATATTTTTTTGTATTTTATTAATTTAAATAAATAAACATGCACACAAAAATGTAAATTTAAGATAAAATAACACAAAATCACAAAAATCATGCCCAACACGAAACTATTTTTATTTTGAATTTTCTGGGAGTACTTCTCAGGTAAGGCAAAAATCACGTGCTCACAGCACATATCATTTTTTTCATGTTCAGCTTTTATTTTGAATTTTCAATTCAAACCACCTCAAAACTTCGCTAAATCATCCCAAAACTGAGATTCAAGTTCCTTAAGTTGTGCCCAATCTATTCTAATAACACCCACTCAAAACAAAGCAAAAAATTGATATTTTTTTGCTACAAATAGCGAATTGGCTAATTTGACTAATATTAGTAATATTTAGCAATTGGTCAACTTTTATAATGAGCTACTTATAAATAGACATACCGGTAATTTCCTCCTAATGAGACGGTGCAACAATTTTGTATTTTGGGCCTTCAAAATTGGGGTTTTCCCTGCTGAAGTAGACCAAAGAGAGAGAAGAAAGAATAGTGTTTAGGCTTATTTCACTTTTAGTTGCGCCAGAAATTATCCATATTTTGTAGTCGAAAAGTGTATAAAATTATATAATTTTTAAACATAACATATAAAAAATTTATATATATCTAGAAAGTCAAATATTTTGGACGTCTTAAAATGAAGAAAGTACTCCCTCCGGTCCATAATAAGTGTCTCTTTTACTTTTTGATTTTGGTCCAAAATAAGTGTCTAGTTAGGTAATCAAGAAAAAAATCAATTTGTTTTTACTCTTTTACCCTTATGTGCAGAAGAGCAATAGATGTCACTATAACCATGTGCGCAATATTTAATAAGGATAGTTTAGTCATAATAGGTAATTTTGTATAGAATTTAGTATTTTTTTAATGGATATATTAAAAATAAAAGAGATACTTATTATGGACCGAAGAAAGTACTGTATAAGTTAAAAATAATGAAAGTAAAATAGTTAATAAACCAATAATCCAACTCTGAAGAGTTGCTCCTAATGTAATTGATGAATAGCCCATGCTTCATCATTGTTAAAAGGCCCCGCCACCTCGTATAATTGGACATATATTCCGAGCAAAGAAGGGGACCACCTGCGTACAAACATCAGTTTCCGAAATTATGAATGCCCAAAATACAGAGAGATTAATGCAGTATGGAAAACAACGTGTCGGCACTTAATTAATCTCCTTGAATAGAAAGGATTACAATTTGCTATTCCTATATTTTAACTAGTAATTGTACCCGCGCAATGCGCGGTCAATATTAAATAATATTAATTAAATTAAATTATGATCAGACTTGTTTCAATATATTAGATAGTATTACTTAAATAAATTTTTATTGTCATCTTATTTATCAATACGATATATAATCATCAAATAACTTTTTTATTTTTTATTCTTTATTACATTATCCAATGTTTTAATAAAAAATTTAATAGCATATTACTTTATTTTATATTTTTTCTGCTACATTATTTTTATAATATAATAGAAGATATATATTTTATAACTCTTGGAATATTGTTTTTATTTAAGAGTTTATTCCATTGTTCTCAATAATATTATCTTAATTTTAATGAAAGTATAATGTTTATTTTAAAAAATAAAAAATAAAATAATTTAAAAAAAAAGAAATTAACTAACCTAAATCATCCCTCACCTGCGTCCGAGTAATTAATTTTAGGTAAGGTAATTTCTTTGTGTCCATTTTTTCATTTTTTCAATTTTTATAAAATAATTTTTGAACCTTCAATTAGTTGGAAGTTTGTCCTAAAACTTGAAACCTACTAAATTTTGTTGTTACACTTAAAATCATCATATTGATTTGTTTCTCCGAATTTTCTATTTCACCTCTTTCCTTTTTTCTTTTTCCTTTCATCCGATCCTATCTCTCTTCCGTTTCTCTTTCTATGTCCTTATTTCTTCATAAAAAGCGTGTGTCTATGAAATTCAAGCAATATTAAATTATTTATGGGAGGATATAGAAAGGGAAAAAATAACTGATTAGTCTCTTAGAAGATGATGAAGGGAAAAAAACAAAAAAATAAGAAAAAGACAGTGGTGAATGTTGGACTACGCGGACTGCTATACTATAATATCAACACTCTTTGGCCTCAAAATTCTCAGTATTTATAAATAGTAAAAATATCCGAATATACTTAGAAAAGGCTTAATATGGTAATTATCTTAAATACAAATAGTGTAGATAGAGCTTTCAATGAGTAGTTAGTTACATATTTTGTAATTTCCACTCTTTTATACAGGACAAAAAAGCAAAATAGAAAAAAGAAGAAGAGGAGTAAACAAATAAAAAATAAAAATAAAAAGGAAGAAGAAGAACAATCTCCTTTAGTATCCTCAGTTTTGCGTGAAATTTCTACTTTGCACTTTTGGTAACAAAATAACAAAATCTCATCACCATTCTTCTAAAATGAGAACAGATTGAACCCCCGGTCAAAAGCTTTGTGACTCACATAATACTTTGTTTGTGAAAAATAAAAAAATATGTACATGAGTAACAATTAAAAGCTCAATATAGTTAAGGGATGACATAATTAACGAACATAATAAGTAAAAAGTTTAATGATACATACCTGATCCGAAAAAATAATTTTATGCATAATCACATAGACAAAAGAGCAGGCAAGGTCTTCATTTAGAAGACAAATCAAAAAGAGAGGAGAAAACCCAAATTGGATGGAATTTACTGTTGACGTAACTTGCTTTTTTTTTCATTATAAAACATGAATGTTTAGCATTAATTTTTTGTCCTTATGAAACGGTGGTATACAAAACGGCAATTGTTGAAACGTCACTGGTACTTATTAAAGCGTGGTATAGTAACAGTCATTCAGAACCATATAACTGTAATAGATATTAGAATATATTGTAATTGCATAAATACACTGATTCTTTAATCAGAAAAATGAGTTAAAATGCCAAAAAATTGACAAAAAAGATAAATACTATTGCTAGCATATGAGAGGTGCCAAGTCAACTTTTCTAGTCCCTCCTTTATATATATATATATAGATTGGGTAATTGGGTTCCATTTATGTGGTCACTAGTGAATGTGTCCATGCTTCGCGCAGTTATATATCGACATGATCTTTTTTCTAATAAAAAATATTAAAAATAATAAAGTGCATCCAACTAATTAAATTGTATTTTTTTCAGAAATTAATAATTGATCTAGTCAAAAATTATTCTTAGTTTATTTCTTGGCTTCAAACTTCTACTCTGTCAAAATGACTAATTGCTACACTTAATTTTGACCCTCATATCTCAATTGTTTTCTTAATATTTCTAGTACTCTGTAGCATTTAGGTTAATAACATCTCTTTTCACAATTTTAGAAATTTAATAAATCTATATCCAAGTTTACTTTATCTATACTTACTTTCATAAAAAGAAAAATAATAAAAAAAACTTTATTTTGATTACCAAATATTATAGCCTCTTTCTACTTTCTATTTGTCTTAAATTATATACGTGTAACTTCAACCCTAAAACATCACCTATAGTTGTATTTCTAGCAAAAAAGTAAAATGTAAAAATTAGTCACATAATAAAAAACCTTAAACAGAAATCTTGAAAAAACTTTCTATCTTTTGTGTTCGAAAAGAGGGTTATCACTCGCTTTATGTATTTATTTTTGTCACACGGCATATACAAAGTTTATTAGTAGAGTTACAAATACATAAGCAATATCCAAATTAATTAGTTTTTATATGAAAGAATACGATACAAGTTTATTTGTACTTCTTTTAAAGAAAAAGTGTACAATTTGTATTATCTTCTATTATATTTTGTACCATCACCAAAAAGCTAAGAAAAAGTAAAGATATTGACTTTCAAGACCTATTTCTTATTATCATTTCATTCATATTTTTTTATATAGGAAAGAAGTATAGTGTTCTTCTAAAATTTTAAAACGTTTAAAAAATTGAAATACTCTTAGAACTCCGAGTGGATGTATTGTTATTGTTAATTAGATTCAACTGAATACAGAATATTGAAGCACATAATAGCACATATCTATTTTAACAAAAATAAAATGAATTAGTCAACAAGGTAACATAGATAATATTAGCAATTAATTAAAAGATCAAAATCTAAAAAATTAATGGATCCTTGCAGCGCCCCGTTAATTTAGCTGGAACGCCTAGAACCTTCTGCCACCACTTCAACGCTCGTTTCATCATTTCCCCTGCAATCTTTACCCATTTTTATAAAGTAACATTCAATAATTACTCTTTTTGGCACGGACTAAAAAGGAAATAGGTTCACATAAATTGAAACGGAGGGAGTATTATACAAGGATAATCTGATCTTGAAAGTAAAATTTAAATATTAAAATATTAAATAAAATATATCATCAGTAGATCAGAATATTTTTTTCTATTCAGATATAATTTGCTTTTTATATTCATACCTTTCGATCCTACAAGAAATATAAAAACAATCATCCTTCCTCAAAGAAGCAAATCAACTCCCCTTTCCATTCCTACCAATATCATGAAAAATTTTACAAAATCAGTTTGTCTCTCACTGTTATTCTTGTTCCCACTCCCTGATCAACAGGTATAGGAAAAACAAATTATTTCTTTATAGAGTTTGAATGAAAAGTAGAAGAAAGATTAATGAAAAAAAAAGTAGGTAATGGAGAAGATGTTTTTTAGTATTTATAGTGACCATTATATCTTGTAACTTACATTTTGTAAGATGAATACAAACAGTAACGTATATTGCATAATTATTGTACAATTAGTATTGAATGTTTTAATTGTAATGAATAGTAATAAAAAGTGGTAGCAATAGCAATTTTTTTTAAAAAAGTAAAAAAAGGAGAATCAAGATAAATGAGAATCCTTGCATATGAGACATGCCACATCAGATTGGTTATTCCTCCCTTATATATATATATATATATATATATATATATATATATATATATATATATATATATATATATATATATATATATTTCGATAAATAATAAATTATGCAAACACTTAAAAATTCATGTTTAACTGAAATATATTGAGGGGTCATTTGGTACAACGGTGGCATAACTTATGGGGCCATTTGGTAACGACCTAAATCATCCCGATTATAATTCAATGATTATAATCGTTGGAGTAGTTTATGCAACCTGGTAGAAGGAATAAAACAATCTCAAATTTGATTGGGGTATGGTTATACATCCAGAATTAAATCAAAGATTAAATTTATACTACAGTTTGATTGACGCTTGACAGTAGAAATTTATACTATCAATCAAATATAATATAAATTTAATCGCATACTTAATCCCAACTTGACTAATTTTGATGACTCTTTTCGGATAAAAAAAAAGATATTACAAGGTTCAAAATTAATAATTACATAACGCATTTGCACTAAAGAGTTTTTCTCTGTTGTTATGTCTCATTATTTTGGTCCATAATTTAATCTAATCTGATATATATGTGTGTTTAACCAAAATATTGAACTTCGATTAAAGCTAGAAAGTAATAGAGAAATCGGGTTACTGATAATCAAGAGACCGAAATAAAATATAGTAGGCTTTCAATAATCAGAATAGACAGTAAAAAATATTGTACTCCAGTGACTATTGTGTGTTACAATGGGTATAACTTCCTCCTTTTATAGCATACTCTAGATGGAGGGAAAAAACGTAAGTTTTAATGGGCAATAAATAGCATTAAGTAAGTCGTTACACAATCATTTTCATTAAATGTCAATTCTTCAATGTACTCGGCGTTTAATGACTGAATCTGGACTTCTTTCTGCCTTCAAATCCATGCTTTAAATGCTTTTTTGGCTCGTTACCGTTGGATGTCTTGAACAGATACGAAGCTCGTGTCTATTTGCTGTTGATGTCCTTCATCTCCGTAGTTACGTTCTCACCTGTTCTAAATAGGTACGAGACTTCTTAATCAAATTTCACCCCGTGCCTAATTTACTTCTCCGTATCTCCTCCTCAAAATAATTATTTTTTTTGTTTGATATTCCACGTGTCTTGCCACGTCATAAAAGTTTTTTTCCAATACAGATAGTCCCCCAACTTTCTATTTATTTATCGTTTAAATATATGGGAATTGGATTCTTACAAAAGGGAATTTTTGTCATCATAAATGTTGTGTCAGTGTTGGCGCTTCAATTGTCTCCTCCATTTAATGCTCTTCATACGTGTCGCCTTCTGATTCGACCATGTAGCTCTACACCCTTTTTTCTAGGCTTTCTTAACCTTTCTTTTCGAGAAGTGACAGTTCTCCTTAATATAGTTTTCCATTTATACATCTTTAGTTTTACTAGTTGCCTCTTTACCATACTTTGAATCTTCAACTTTTTTCTGCATCCAGTAATCCCTTTTTCCTTTCTTCCAAGAACCAATTTTAACCGGCAATGGCATCTTCAAAATTAACCCTAGAAAGGTCCCAAACCTTGCTCAGTTTTCTAATGTCTCTCCTTCGCTTAGGCTCAGCAAAGACAAAGAGGGAAGACTTTGCTCTTTAAGGTCATCGCGCGAGGGGTCATTTGGTAATACCCCTTCTTCTTCAAACCCAAATGTCACAAGTTCTTCTTCTAAAGTATCTCCCTCTAAAGGTAAAGAGCTTTTTGACACTTCTTCAGAACCTTCGATTGAGGACATTGTTCCCAGTGACCTATCCTTCTCGAGTGATAAAACGTCACTCTTGAAACAAGTAGAAAAGTTGGATAAACTTGATGCTTATGTTTCTCTTGTAACCGAACTCTCAATCCCAACCATTAGGAAGGAGTGTTATTGGAGAGAAAATCTTCGAGTGTCCATTCCTACTATTCAACAAAGGATCTCTTCTTCTAGGAATGGATATTCATTTGTTTACACCTATCCTTTCACTCGGGGACTGAAACCTGCTGTAGATCCGGTCATCCTCGATTTTTGCCATTTTTTCAATGTTTGCCTAGGTCAAGTCGGCCAATTAGTATGGAGGGCAGTGGCTTGTTTGAGGTTTTTGTCTACAAAGGCCAAGGTTGATTTCACCTTTGCTCACCTCATTCACTTGTACCATCCGAACCTGATGCGTCACGGGTTTTTACCTTAACTGCAAGGAGTAAAAATGTTTTGGTAAACCTGGATGACGTTAATGACTGTGGATGGTATCTTCGTTATATTGATGTTCGCACTGTGGATTTGCTAGGTGAAACAAACATTCCCTTTCCGGAGAAGTGGAACTTTGCACGTAAGTTTTCTGGTTATCATTTATTTTTGTCTTTAGAGATTTTGATTTTCTCTTTGATCCCATTCCTTTTGTGGATTTTGCAGCAACTATGGGGGACGTGGAACCTGTTCCCAACTTCCGTGGTTGGGTAGATTCGATTCTGAAAGTGGCTCCCAAAGAAGAAAGAACTTGGAAGTCTATTTCTTCCCTTAACAATTGGAAAGTAAAAACACACGGTGCGTATGTTTTTATGATCACATGCGTGTAGTAGATTCAGTTTTCTACAACATTGACTTCATTTTTTTATGTATCCTTTTGTTTTAGGGTTCGGGAACAAAGAAATGCAACCCGACGTAGCTATGGCTATGCGAGTTGCTGCCAACGCTGCTATTGTTTTGGACAAGACCAAAGCTTTGATAGCAGCAAAGAGAAAGTTATTGGCAGCTGATGCTAGCGCGGGGATTGAGGAGAGGACAAAAATAAGAAGACATGGAAATGAGATTGAGGGTGCTTCCGCTCGTACCTCTTCAACTGAGACTGCCTTGGTTGAGGAAGAAGCCGCTCCAGTAGAATTTAGTGAGCCTGCACCCCGTCTTCTTATTGAAGGTAGCGAGTCCGGCCCTGCTTTAAATGAAGTTCTTTTATCTTCTTCACTTCCCGTTTCTCCCAATTCGTTTTCTTCTTCTTTACCTGTAAGTATTTTTGACCTTACATTGGGTTCCTCTTTATCACATTCAGCGGGTATTTCTGCTCCCGTATCTATTCAAACTCCAGAGCCTGTTCCTATTCAAGCTCCCATTCCTTCTACCATTCTTCTTTCTTCTTCCACTCCTTCTTCCATTCCCCATCTTCCTCTTTAGTACACTTGGAAACAGGCCCGAGTAGAAACGGTATGATTATGATAAAGGTCACACTTGAAGTACCTGCTACTCACAGCCTATTAAGGAAGACCGGTGGTTCTGATGTGTGGCTGGAGACTTTGATATGGGATTTGGAGAGAAGAAAGATGGAAGACCACAACTGCTTATCTCTAATGAACGACGTAGTTCATTCTACTTTGAAGGTAATTTCTTTTTGAATATTTATTTCCCCTCCCTCGTAGGTATTTATTTTTGTTCCTTTATATTTGCAAGCTAACTTAATCAGCACGGAGCTTATGGGGAGGATCTCTTCCTTGGAGATAAAAGCTCGTGAATCTTCTAAACTTTCTGAAGAGATTCAATTTGAAGCTTAGAATTGGAAGGAGCAATATGAAAGTGCTTTGATGGATGTGGAGGAACTTCGAGACGAGAAAGCCCGTTTGGAGCAAGAGAATCGTGCTTTATCAACCGACCTAGGAGTGTCCTATGCTGCCTTGAGTCAAGTTAAGAAGGCCAGGATATCTTGCATGACTCGTTGTTAAAGGCGAATGAAGAGATCAAAGGGCTCAAAGAACTCATGAAGAGGAATGAAGATTATGCCAAGGAGTTAGAGCAAAGCTTGAGGCAATCCCGAGTCGATTTGAAGACTTCCTCGGACAAGATCCACGCCTTAGAAGATTCAAACATTACACTCAAGACGTCTCTTGACTCCCAACTAACTGAGCAAGAAGCAATGAGAAATTTTCTTGCTACGCGGGAGAAGGATTACGAGACTCTAGAGAAGGAATATAACTCTCTTGCAGAGAATTTCAACTATAAAGTCAATTGGGCTTTTCTTACATCACGCCGGGATGTATTATTGGAGGTTACTCAAGAGGGTTTTAATTTACAATATGAAATAGCCAAGATTGTAGATGTGATTGAGAAAAGTAACCAACCCGAAGGCACTCCCGAGCAGCCCATCAGTATTCCTTCTCCCGTATGTGGGACTTCTGAGGCAGTGACTCCGGTGGATGGCGAAGCTATTATTGAAGATACCGGAGTCTTTGAAAATGAAGCTACCCCTGCTCCTGCTACATCTTCTGACACTCCTTTCTTTCCAGTGATCAACTAATGGAAAAGTTTTTTGTTTTGTTATGTTTTCCTATGGTGGTTTAATCCTTCTAAAAGGATTTTTTGTAATGAAGTCCCCAGTTCCTAAAATGGGGTGAACTTATTGAAATATAATTGCAATTTGAATGATCAAATTTGCTGTGCCGTTTTAGGGGTTTAATTAATACCTCCTTTTGTTCGTGCCTATCTGCGTATTTAGGACTTCATAGAATAATTTTTGCATTTTTATCCTTTTAGATAAAGCTTTATGATTCTACTCGTGGACTTGTCAACACGAGGATTATAAAAGAGGGCCCTTTTATATATTGGCACTTAATGAAGAAGACGTCTCAACTTCATAAAATGGTGCTATACGATGGAAGAGATAGGAAAAACATGTTTTTCTTTTTCTCTGTATGAAATAACTTTGCCAAGCTTTTTATTCATGAACTTGGGGTAAAGTTTTTGAATGATACATATGTTATAGTACGTCTATGACTTCCTCGCAACTATTTTTTGTGCAACATATTTTTTATAAAAAATACACAAGGTTTTCCTTTACAACCTGTTTTAGCATGTAACCATAGTCTTATCTTTATGTATTCAGAAAAGACTTGGAGAGTATTTACAATATTGCGATTTTGCAAAATAGTGTAACTGAATCTTAGTTAGCTGGAGAAGCATGTTCCCAAAGGTATTGTGTGCGGTAAGCCCTCCATCCAAGGCGTTACCCACGTACAAGTATTTTAAGGTTATCCTGGTTGACCAATCCCATGCTTCCATCCGTAATGATCCAAGGATTAACTGGATCTGCAACCCAGTGCATAAGCACAGAGGACTTCGTGGCCTTATTTCAGCTAGTAAGAAATACAGGGATCTCTGCTGCTGCCATTAATTTGCTTGGTAGTTTCGAGCCATTGTTGTTTCCTAGTTTTGCCTTTAGAGTTGTAATCCTGCAAGTCTTGCTTACTTTGACTTCCCGTATCTCTTTTACAGTCCCGCGTCTGCTATGTTGCACGAAGCTACACGTACCGTATAGTCTCCAAGTGTTCAAGCTCGGTAGGAATGAGGTCTTGAGCATTTGGTTGTTACTCGTAAGCTGAACCTTTCCCTGAAACAAAAAGTGCATGGGACTCGAAGATACGGTTTTTAGATGTAAACAGCTTACCCGTATTCATTTCCATCAGATCTATGTAACCTTAGGCTCAAAATTTATGAGTATTCTATTTTGCCATGCAGGTTGTATTTCATCATTTGGTACGGGTCAGGATTTGTGCCTAGCATCTAAAACCGTTAGTAAAATCATAAAAGAGAAAAATTAATTCTATATGAAGGAACCTGAACATATTTACTTTCTTAAAAGTAGTATTTTTTCAGGTGTACAGGATTCCAATGTGAAGGAAGAATTTCACCGTCCATGGTTTCTAACTCATACGCTCTTTTGCCTACCACGCTACGGATTTTGTACGGTCCTTCCCATGTTGGACTTAACTTCCCCGAATTAGCAGTCTTTCATGGATTGAAACACCTTTTTGAGCACGAAGTCCACAATTTTAAAAAACCTCAGATGTGCTTTTCGACAAGAGGGGTTGCTCTGATGGTAAGCAACCCCCACTTCCAACCGAGAGGTTGTGAGTTCGAGTCTCCCCAAGAGCAAGGTGGGAAGTTCTTGGAGGGAAGGATGCCGGGGGTCTATTTGGAAACAGCCTCTCTACCCCAGGGTAGGGGTAAGGTCTGCGTACACATTACCCTCCCCAGACCCCACTAAGTGGGATTATACTGGGTTGTTGTTGTTGTTGTTGTTGTCAGATGTGCTTTTCGATTATAGTACCGTTCAATCATTTATTTTGGGCTGCCATCCTTATCAATGCTGCCTCCCTTCTTCCTTCTAGATCCAAGTTAACTCGTAACTCCTCATTGTTTGCATCTTCCCTTTCTTGATCGTGCCTTATACTTGGTTCCCCCTATTTCAACGAGAATCAAGGCTTCTGCGCCATAAACCATGAAGAATGGGGTTTCGCCCGTACTTGTTTTTGTAGTTGTCCGATAAGCCCACAATACAGCTGGAAGCACTTCATGCCAATTACCTTTTGAATGTTGTAACCTCTTTTTCAAACTATTGATGATTATCTTGTTCGTGGATTCTGCTTGCCCATTACCGACTAGATGATATGGAGTCGATGTTATTCTCTTGATTTGCCAGCTTTGAAAGAACTCTGTAATTTGTGCTCCTATGAATTGCGGACCGTTGTCGCACACGATTTCCTTTGGAACCCCAAAGCGGCATATTATATTTCTCCCGATAAAGTCTTTGACTTCTTTCTCTCGTACCCGTTTGAATGCTCCTGCTTCTACCCATTTGGTGAAATAGTCAGTAAACACGAGTAGAAATTTTACCTGACCCTTTGCTTGTGGTAGTGGACCCAAAATATCCATCCCACTTCATGAAGGGCCATGGGGCTATGACTGGATGTAACAGCTCAGCTGGCCTATGCATGTTGTTCCCGTACCTTTGGCATTTATCACATTTAGATATGACGTCGTTTGCGTCTTTTTCCATTTTGGGCCAATAGTACCCGGCCTGTATCAATATTTTTACCAACGATCGGTCTCCCGCATGATTTCCACAGTGTCCTTCATGTATTTCCCTCACTACATACTCCGTTTGCGAGGGACAGAGACACCTTGCTAGAGGACCTCCGAACATCTTTCGATAAAGATTTCCTTGGTGTAAACAGTAACGGGCAGCTTTCTTTCGTAATGCACGAGCCTTTGTTTTATCATTAGGTACGGTTCCATACTGCAAAAAAGCAATGATTTCATTTCTCCAATCCCATGTGAGATGATTAAAATTTACCTCGTTCTCATCAGGCTCGAGAATGGAATAAAATAATTGTATAATTGAAGCGGTTGCGTCGTTTGTTATATCTGCCACAGATGCAAGATTGGATAAAGCGTCAGCTTCTGCATTCTCATCCCTTGGAATCCGTGTTATCTTCCAAGTCTCGAATTGTCTCGCTAATTCTCGCACCTTCTCAAGATATTCATGCATTCTGGTTTCTCTGGCTACAAAAGTCCCAGCATTTGATTTACTACTAGCTGCGAATCACTTTTGATTATGACTTGCTTGATGTCGAGTTCGAGTGCGAACTCCAAACCTGTAATCACAGCTTCATACTCTGCATCATTGTTAGTGATAGAAGGACATTTTATAGCTTGTCTAATTGTTTCTCCTGTTGGTGGGATTAAAACAATTCCTAAACCTTCCCCTTTTACATTAGATGAGCCATCGACAAATAAAGTCCAAATCCCTGGCTTTGCACCGTTAAAAACCTGTAATTCTTTTTCTGCCTCTAGGTGCATCCCCTGACTAAAATCAGCTACGAAATCTGCGAGTACTTGGGATTTGATAGCGGTTCTAGGTTGGTAAATTATTTCATATTCACTTAATTCTATAGCCCATTTTGCTAATCTACCTGACAATTCATGTTTATGCAAAATGTTTCTAAGGGAAAAAGTCGTAACTACAACGATATGGTGACATTGGAAATAAGGTCTTAGCTTCCTAGATGCCATAATTAGTGCTAATGCTAGCTTTTCTAACTGTGGATACCTGGTTTCCGCATCTAATAAAGTTTTACTTACGTAATAAGTAGGAGATTGCTTACATTGGTCTTCACGAACTAGAACAACACTTATCGCTACTTCTGAGACTGCCAGATAGATAAGCAACTTCTCACCTTCTCTTGGTTTTGCCAATAGGAGCGAATTTGACAGGTAGGTTTTCAAATCCTTAAGAGCTTGTTGACAATCTTCGTTCCACTCGAAATGATCTTGTTTCTTCAGTGCCAAGAAGAATTTAAAGCATTTTTCAGAGGATTTCGATATAAATCTCCCTAGAGCTGCGATTCTTCTAGTCAACCTTTGAACCTCCTTTTTATTTGTAAGGATATCGGGTATTTCTTCGATTGCTTTAATCTGTGAAGGGTTCACCTCAATGCCACGGTTAGAAACAAGAAAACCCAAAAATTTACCTGAGGCTACTCCAAATGCACATTTCTCTGGGTTAAGTTTCATATTGTACTTACGCAAAATTTCAAACGTGACAGATAAATAAGAGATGTGATCATCAGAGTGTTGAGTTTTAACAAGCATATCATCTATATATACTTCCATGGTTTTCCCTAAATGTTCATGAAACATTTTGGTGACTAACCTTTGATAGGTTGCACCAGCATTTTTAAGATCAAAGGGCATAACTTCATAGCAGTAAGTCCCCCGGTCAGTGACAAAGGAAGTCTTTTCCTCATCGACGGGGTGCATTTTAATTTGATTGTACCCCGAATATGCATCTAAAAAACTTAGAAGTTCGTGCCCTAACGTGGCGTCTATCATTTGATCTATATGAGGTAAGGGAAAAGAATCTTTTGGACAAGCCTTATTGAGAACAGTATAATCTACGCAAACTCGCTACTTACCATTTTTCTTAGGTACGACCACCGTATTGGCTAACCAATCAGGATACTTTATCTCTCGAATTGACCCAATTTGTAATAATTTTTGGACTTCATCTTGAATTACTTGATTCTTGAAGGCTCATTGCTTTCTTTTCTTCTGTTTGATTGGAATGTAGGTTGGATCCACGTTGAGTTTATGAGTCATTACTTCCGGTGGTATACCTGTCATATCAGCATGGGACCAAGCAAAACAGTCCCCGTTAGTTTTTAAAAATTCAATTAACATACCTCGCATATCAGACCTTAGGTTGATCCCTACATAAACGTTTCTCTCGGGCCATTGTTCAGATAAGGCCATTGCTTTGAGCTCTTCAATTGTTGTTTTGATATTTTCATTTTCCTCGGGTTTCTGAATAACATCGGGCCTCGAGTCCTATTTTTCTAAGTAAATTTTGACTTTTGTCACCCTCAACTGCCTCGTCGGAGTTCGTATCTGCTACGACGTTGATACTCCTGGCTATTCATTTATCCCCTCGGATTTGTCGTACTTCCCAAGGCGACGGAAATTTGATGACTTGATGTAGAGTTGAAGGAACAACATCCATATCATGAATCTATGGTCTCCCCAAGATTAGCTTATAAGCCATTTCTATATTTACTACCAGAAATTTAGTTTCTTTAACAACTCCCGCAGCGTAAGTTGTTAAGACTACTTCTCCCATCGTTATCACATTCGTATTATCAAAGCCTGATAATATATGCGCCTTAGGTATCATCATATTTTCAGCTTGTATTTCTTGTAGTACTTTTAGTAAGATGATGTTGACAGAGCTTCCCGGATCAATTAAGACTCGCCTCACATCAGTATCGTGCACGAGTAAAGAAATAACCAGTGTGTCGTTGTGAGGGATGATCATTCCTTCGGTGTCTGCATCATCAAAAATCATGCTTTCATCATCCAAAGTTTGGCGTACTCGCTTCCCGTGCGTAATAACCACCTTAGAAATTTTCTATGAAGCTGTATACGTTATTCCATAGATATCCTCTCCGCTGCTGATAACGTTCAATGTATCGTGTGACATGATGTTCACAATAAATGGAACGTATAAGTTCTAAAAAGAATCGATTATCAGATTCCCGGTAATGGAACCAATTTGTTTAACCAAAATATTGGACTTCGATTAAAGCTAGAAAATAATAGAGAAATCGTATTACTGATAATCAAGAGACCGAAATAAAATGTAGCAGGCTTTCAATAATCAGAATAGACAGTAAAAGAGGTTGTATTCCAGTGACTATTATGTGTTACAATGGGTATAACTTCCTCCTTTTATAGCCTACTCTAGATGGAGGGATAAAACATAAGTTTTAATGGACAGTAAATAACATTAAGTAAGTCATTACACAATTATTTTCATGAAATGCCAATTCTTCAACGTACTGGGCGTTTAATGACTGAATCTGGACTTCTTTCTGCCTTCAGATCCATGCTTTAAATGCTTTTTTGGCTCGTTACCGTTAGATGTCTTGAACAGATACGAAGCTCGTGTCTATTTGCTGTTGATGTCCTTCATCTCCGTAGTTACGTTCCCACCTGTTCTAAATAGGTACGAGACTTCTTAATCGAATTTCACCATGTGCCTAATTTACTTTTTCGTATCTCCTCCTCAAAATAATAATTTTTTTTGTTTGATATTCCACGTGTCTTGCTACGTCATAAAAAGTTTTTTCCCAATACAATGTGGTGACATTTACAAAGTTATAAAAGCTACTACTCCTTGTGATAATTGTATTCAATGAACTTATACAAGCCATTAATGCGATGGCCACAAGGCATTAATTTACCATTCTTGTGATAAAATCTCCTGAGCCATGTTAATTAGCGGTAAGATTTACTTGTGCTTAACTTAGATCAGTGTGTCAACCTAAAATGAAAACACAAAAAGTAAAAAAGGCAAGAGTACACAACTAAATCTCGTTTAAGCAAAGTGTTTTGAATTCCGAAATGATGTGTACTAGTTTTTGCTATTAACTTGATATGGACAAGCAGACATTCCCACAATATATTCAAATGGGATTACTAAAAATATAAAAATAAAAAATAAAAATGACATTAGTAATTTGCCTTATCAAATCTGATGAATTAAAATTCTAATAACTTTCTATGTTAAACTAAACTCTTAAATTCTTTCTACGTTAAAATAAACGGAGTTCTAAGTGCATAGAGTAGCAATTATTTTATTTCTTTTTTTAACTTTGTGACTTTATGACATCCTCAACTTAATTCTTCCATCGGTTGAAACAATGTATTTTGCTAAATTATTTAAATCCTTTGATTTGGAAAGTGGATATGAATCTAGAAATTAAAAAAATGAACTTTTAGAAGTTAATTTTAGATATAATCGTGGATTTATTAAATTCAATTTTCTGATAAACTCAAATCATTAATAAATTTCATTCTTGATTTGACAGATATACGTGCAATTTGATATCTCCGATTTTGTGAATTCATGAATTATATTAAAAATGACATTTTAAGTATTTCAAGAATACTTAGCTAATAAATAGGGCTGATTTCTTTAATTTTGAAATCAGAAAAGAAATTTCAACGGAAGAAAAAATATATATATGAACGACGCATTGATCACAAGGTGGAATCCTGGACTCAAGAAGAAACATGCAACTTCTTGGAGCTACCTCTTTTTATTTATTTATTTATTTATTTTTTTTAACGGAAAGCTTCATTAATACTAAAACAGTCTGAGTTACAGAGTTTGGCACTAAACGCAGTGTTCGAGTTCCAATTACATCAAAATGTAAATGCGAGGAAATAAAGGGTGGGGTGGTCAAAAAGTTGAAAAGCTGTAGAGCAGTTATCTCGTTCGTACATATTTTCTCTTTGTTTCCCGGGCCTCTAATGAGGTAGAGGCAGAGTTCGAAAAAGTCAAATCTTTGATGATTCAATCATCTATGATTGAGTTGCGAAAACTTCCGAATAAGTATCCTATATCTGTACCGAATTCTTTCTAGTTAAAGAATCTCTTTCTAGTTGCTCTAGAACAATTAGGAGATTCTCTATAAGAAATGTGTGGTTCTTCTTCTGGCGGCAACATGCTTGGTCCCGCTTATGGGGTCAAATCAATACGTTCTAAGAAGAAAGATTGGAATATCAATCTCATCGAGATCATGATGCAGGATCTTCACGAAGGGAGTTAAAAAAAATTGTAACTAGTGAGTATTGTACCTATAACCTTAGAAAGATTTTGAACCCCCTTGACCGCTAAGCTATACTTTTGGGTCATGTTAAGGGGGTTCAAAACTTAATATATAGATGTAAAAAATAAATTTTGCCTTATATATACAGTGTAATTTTTCGGCGGAGGGGGTTCGAGTAAACCCCCTTCCGCCCCCCTAAATTCGCCCCTACTGTAGAGTAGATTGAGCGAGCGATCTCCCATATTTTACCAAAGCATCTGCCACTGCGTTACCCTCCTGATACGTGTGGAGAAGTTGTTGAATGTGAAGCTCACACTATAAGAAAAATGCTCAATAGCGAAGGGGAAATTGGTCCCTAAAAGTAAGGAATTGATCGCAAACTTTCTCATTAGTATTAACCTGTATGCAAGAATTCGATGTGAGTATTTGGGAGTGTCCTTATCGCTAAGTTGTATCAATATATGTGAGCTCGTTTCGACCAGTAAAGCTTTCTTGGAGCTACCATGTATGGTGTTTATCGTAAAAATTGGGGCTACCCGATTTGATTCTTTGGTTGGGATAGGAATAAGGGCTAGGATGTCAAGTCCGCATCGAGGTCGATATCGATTGCGGCAAGAAGGAGGCAGAATTCGAGTGACATCGACATAGCTTGATAACGGAAAATGTGAGATATTTGCAATTGGTCGAGGATCGTGGCGTGAATCTCGGAACGATTCAATCTACAACGGTTAATTATATGTTATTAATACAGTTCCTGCTATAATAAGAAGTGTACCGTATTTAGGACTCTCTTATTATATAAAGAGAGATGCAATTCATTTGTAATGATCATTGTTCACTGACAAGAATTTATACACTTATTACTTCCTTGCTATTTCAATATTTACTGTTCATCAAAGTTACTTTATTATTTGTCATCGCACCTCGAGGCTATCCCAAGTCGGGGTCGAGACTCCACTCACATACAATTTGATCTATCTTATCTCCTAATTTATCTATTTGATCCCTCGTTTATCAAGTGGTATTGAATTAAATTATATATCTTTAAAACTATAATATTAGTTTAATTGTTACTCAAATTTTGGGGTAAATATGTGACTTAGTTGAATTACAATAATAACACTGTCGTTATTCTTCTATTTGCTTATGAACTATCTTTAGTTAAGAGTTGTTTACGCGCCTCAAAGCCAAATAAGTCTTATATTAATATTTAACAATACTATTACGAGTGTTCTAACATTTTGAAGATATTTCAGTTTATAATATTTGAAGATTCTATTATCTTGATTTTAATAGTGTAGTTATATATTGCACTATCTTTTTTAAACAGACACTCATGACCAAACTTTAGAGAGACACATACATTTATTAATATACTAGATTTAGTGTACGCACTTTGTGCGTGTATTCTATATAGAAAAATATAAACTTTTAAAAAATAACATAAATAATACTCAAATGTATCTATGTTATAAAACAAAGATTAATAAAAAAAATCACAAGTTCCTAAAAATAATAAATGTCAATCATATGTTTATGGTTTGTATCCGCTGTAGTGATTCTTTCTTCCGGTTTATTTTTATTAATTGCTTCATTGTGCAAGAACGTTATAGAGTGATGTTTGATTAAACGATAAAGAGGTTGTTCGATTTTACATATGATATGATACCTTGCTAAGTATACTGCTTTTATTTCGAATTAATATTTCAAAAAAAAATTGAGTCTGATAGATTATTGACAATTGAAAATATTATTCATATTTTACTTAATTTATGAGAGTGCTAGCTTGTACCCTTATTTTAATTACGCTTTTAGGCATCGCAACTCGATAAGTACTAATCGTTCTTATATATGATATCTTAGTTGTATCTTATTCTACATATAATACCTTTATAAAGTACTTTATATTACACATGATGGATTACATAATATAATCAATTTTATTCCTATTAAGTGAGATAAAATTATACAACTTTTATTAAAAATAATTTTCATTATATTTGTAAGACGGATACCAAAATTGTACTTATTATATTGATTAATTAGATCAATGTTGAGAGGAATTAGTTTATCCTACTTGTAAGCTTAGTGAAAAATATTCTTATTCATTATTTGATTTGTATTGTAATTGATTAGATTAAAAGTAATGTCATATAATTTAAAATATAGAAAACTAATAAAAAAATCTCGAATACATGATTAAGATGATGATAAATAAGAAATAAAATATAGAGTAATGCATTAATAAGTCACAACAAAATAATATTCTTGAAACAAAAATAAATTTTAAGAAACAACTTACGACTTTAAAAAAAATGAAGTCACATACACACACAAACCGTGAACAACAATTAAATGGGAAGTCAAATAGTATTTGGTTTAAATTAAAGTCCATACAATTAGGTTGTCTAATTTTGGTAAAATCATATTTGATTTTGAAATTCTAAATTTAGATCTTTTTACATAGTTTAAATAAGGGAGTATTTAATATTCAAATTACATTAATTTTGAAGCCTAAATTTTAGGCAAATAACTTAAATTACTATTTTATCCAATATAAATTATATTTTTTAAGGGTAAAAAATATAAACGACATTTTGCTAAGAGCCTTCGTACTTTTAATATAGTATAGATATAGATAGATAATCATACAATTAAACATTTCAATACTTTCTAGATAAGCCCGTATTATAAGGCCTTCATCCTTTTCTTTTCATTTTTAGTAACACTAGTTTTTGGTACACGCGTTGCGCGTGTAACTTATCTCAATAATTGTTTTTTTAAAACTTCGCAAAAATATTATGTTATAAATTATATAACAAAATTATAAGAATTGAAAAGATAACATTCACAGAAAAAATAAAAAATCAGAAATAAACACATGATATGCCGTTAATCTCAATTATGATTTATTCAAAGTTTCACCATACACACAAGAATGCAAAAAAAAAAAAAGGAACAGTCATATATATATTTTAATTTGATTTCCAAAATTAGTACTTTAATTGAATAAATTACTTAATTAAAAATATTTTAATTAGAGTGCTCTGATAAACCCTAGTGAAATTTCATGTTAGTTTTCTTTATTAAATAACTTATATTAGTATTCGGTGTGTAAAGTGGTTCGGATTGATTCAACTTTTCATTAGGACAAAGACTTGAAATCAGAACTTGCATAACCATTTCTTATGTGTTTAAAATACTGAAAACTCAAAAAATAAGTCTTAAATGTTAGAAAGGTAACTATAATCAACTTTTCAGTTGATTTTACAATCTTGAGCAACAAAAAATAAGTTTAAATTACAGCCTTTTAAAATGTGAAGTATATTTTTAAATAAAATATTATTTACAAATTATAAAACTTTTATCGTAAATAAAAAAATATAATAATTATGTAGATGGTAATAGTTGAATAATGGAAGGATTTAATAGACAAAATATAGCTGACTCTAATGTGCTAATTTAATTATATTACATAATTCAAATAAGAAAAAAATATCTAAGGCAATAAATTATAAAGTTCTAGAGAATATATTAAAAATAATTAAATTATAATTATAATTAATTTTCATAGTAATATAACTTAACTCTAACAAATTTATATTATGTATAATACTTGCAAATTGTTTTGACACCCCAAGATATTTGTTTGCCAACTATCATCTCTTCTATTACCTAGAATAGCATACATGTATGTTATAGTTATTAATTTTGCATAATCTTAAGATCACCACCGTGTGTAATTTATCTGTATTGAAACTTCATTTAAAGAGTTATAATACAAAGTTACTTCAAGTTCCTATATAGTGTTAGATAATCTTAAAGGACTACCGCACAATACGGGCCAAACAAAGAAGAAAATTTAATATTAGGACCTTCTACCTAGTTCAATAAGGTAAAATTAATAACCAAATTTTAATCTAATGAAATGTCCAAAATATTAGGAAGATAATCTAAATTACAATTATATCCAATGTGAACTTTGTTTTCAAAGAGTAAAAAAGAACAACATCATTCGCTAAGGGCCTTCATGCTTTTTATATAGTATATAGAATGCACGTGTACCTTGTTCGATGCATATAAAATTATAAAAATATAAGCCCTTAAAAATAAAAAAATTCAAATATTAGCTCTTGAAAATAACAAATATTGAGCCTATTTAGTAACAAAAAAAAAAAAGTAAAGGCTAAGCGTGAAACAACCGAGATGATTTTGAAAGTTTAGTGTTCTTTCATATTAGATTCGTATCAAAATAATCGTTTAAATACCATGAATTCTAGATAAGTCAACCACATAAAAAAATAAATTAGCGATGAAAAAATGATGTAGTTCAATATAAAAAAAGTGACCAGCTACAACATGAATTTCTTAACTAAGTCATATTTTTAAAGTTAAATTATGCAACAAAATTTCTTAGTAATAATATTAATTTTTGTAACACAAATTTTATTGAGGTACTTTAGGTATTTTTATAAATTAAATTACTCCAATTAACTTTTATCACAAATTAATTATTACTTTTTTCCAAAAATAATTACTCTTCCCTAAAACCTAATGTCGTAGAAAATTTTGAGAAATAAACGAATTTAACAATTAAGCTTCTGAAAAAATAATTTTTATTTAAATTTTAAAAACAATAAATAAATCATATGAAAGGGAAATAAAGAGGTAAAATTAGTCTTTATGATTAAACAAGGACAAAGAATTGAAATTTTACACAAAATCGTGCAGTCTCCTTGTTGGAAACTAATTAAAGAAAAAAATTCCTCCTACGGTTTTTGGATTCTTTTATTGTCTTAATATTTTGTATCCTTAATTAAGAAAAGATATAAAATACTAAATTACTTAGAAAAAAACTTAGTTAATTTAGAATTCCTAAATATTTGGAAAGCTTTTTGATTTTACTCTTTTATCCGATGTAAAATATATTTTTAAGGGTAAAAAAGGCGAACGACATTTCGCTAAGGGCCTTCGTGCTTTTAATATAATATAGATATGTTAAAAATAAAAGGTGACGTCGTACCTAACCTCCTCGTGTCCTCCTAAATAACACTTATCAAAAGCAAATTTTCTAATTTAATACTATTTTGTTTCTAAAAGGGAAATAAAGGAAAAGTAGATCCAAGAAGTCATGATGCTCAGAAGTAAACTTTGGGAAAATTGTTCTTCCAAGCTACCGTACGTAGCCAGTTACTATATGACGTATTCCTCGAATCCAATTTCGTCTTCAGCTTCGGCAACAGAGCCTTCTTCATATAAACTATAAAGTAACTTTTGTGATTTATCAAAAAAAATGCAATTTATGTGATTTACCAATGTCTAGAAGAGCATGCCCATACTGCATTCATCATTGTTCGATTCACAATATTTTGGCTTTTCCAAGCACTTCTATAGACCACTCATGCTTCAATTTTCTTGTCACTATATGAACCTGCTAGTTAAGCCTATTTTAAATAGCTCATAGGTATTAAAATGACAAAAAAAAATATTTTTAAGTACTGAAATTAAATTAATAAACATGCAACTTATGGGTTTATTTGATAAGAAATTCTTTTATTCAAATAACTAAAATACTCTTAAAATTGTCACAATATTTATAAATTTAAGAGAAATTTTATAAAGAAAATGAAGAACAACAGTGTTGAGGCTAATAGTTAGAAGTAGTTATACAGTTGTATGCATGCCAACTGCTAATGAGTTGGCATTAGTGTATGATTAAATTAATAAGTTAGTTAGTTAACCATGTGTATAAATATGAAATTTTATTTTCATTCAGATTTAGTAGCTCAGTATCAATTCAGTGAGGATGCATTTCTCTTTCTTCTCTCTCGTCTCGTCTCATTTCTTCTTCAACCCATCTCCATAGTTGACATCCACTAACATTGTATCAGAGCTCCGGTGAAGTTACCTGGTTCAACAATTAGGAGATGTCTACTGTGAAGAGAAGTAAAAAATTCTCACAAATTGAGCTCGAATTTAAGTTTGTGATCTACGACAATAATTCCTCTGTGATTGAATCTCTTTCACTGAAAACCTCAATCTCAATTATTGATTTTTGAAGACCTGATAATTGATTACTACAATGACTATCGAAAAAATTACTTCCTCTACTCCAGCCATTCCAACACTACATGATCAGAATGTAGACCTAGTTCATAGAAATCACCCTCTCTATATCCACCCGTATGAGACACAAGGTGCAGTTCTTATTTCAATTCAACTTCGAGGTTCTGAGAATTATTCATTGTGGAGTAGATCTATAAAAATTGTATTTCATGGTAAAAAATAAGTTAGGTTTTGTGTTAGGAACCAGTAGAAAATACATGTCTAATCCTTGCCTATATGAGCTATGGGATAGGTGTAAAGCTATTGTGCTAGCTTGGATAATGAACACTATGGCTCCAAATTTACTTAGTTATGTGATATTCGCTTCTGATGCACACAAGGTTTGGGAAGACCTTCGTGAAAGGTTTGATAAGGTCAATGCATCTAGATCCTTTTACTTACACAAGGAAATTGAGAAGTTCACACAAGGACTATTATCTGTATTTAAATATTTTTTAAAATATAGAGAATTGTGGAATGAATATGAGGCGTTGGATCCTCCTCCTTCATGTGCTTGTCCAGAATCTAAATAAAATGCAGAATATTATCAACCTCGAACGTTGTATTAATTTCTTACTAGGCTAAATGATACTTATGATAATGATAAGGATCAGATTCTCATGACTACACCAGTATCTGATACAAACCATGCGTATGCAATGGCCATTAACGTGAAAAGTTAGAGAAGAAACAATGCTACAGTTGGTGTTGGTGATCCTACAACTCTACTGAGTAATAGACCCCCTACTGGTGGTTACAATCGTGGTTATAAGCCCAAAAATAACTTTGGGAGTCATCTCTTCAGTATGAATTCTGCCATTTTAAAGGTCACACTAGAGACAATTGCTATAACTTCATGGTTACCCCACTGATTTTAGAGGCAAGAAAGGAGGGGGAGGTACTCCCGATTTCAAAGGTGCATATGCACACACTGCCAACATAGCATCTAATTCATCTACCCTACAAGGAGGTGCTTCTAATGTGGTTCCATCATATGATCCAGCAATAACAGGTGCCTCTTCAGCATCTTTATTTACTCACGACCAATACAATCAGATCTTGTAGATGTTGAACAAAGGAAAGGAGGTTGAAACTATGTTTAATTCTGTAATAATGAATACTATAAGTGCTATAACAACTCTCATGTCTCATCTAGTGAGCAGTAATTGGATTATAGATACCGGTGCTACTAATCATATGGCTCACAACCTAATCTATTGAGCAATATTAGAAAATTATCAAATAGTGATCAAAACTCAGCTCAACTTCCTAAGTGTGAAAAGGTTATTATCAGTCATAATGGTGATCTATAATTGTTTATGGATAAATCAGTACATCAACTTTAGATTCTAGATTCCAAGTTCAGTTTGATGTTAGTGTCAAAAATCACAAAAGAGCTAAGATGTCTAGTAGTTCTTTCCTGACTACATATTTCAGGAGCTCTTCACCTGGAAGGTGATGATAATTGGCAAAGAGGAGCATGTATATATATTATGAAGCACAAAGAATAAGATGTTCCCAAGCAGCTGTCAGATCCTGGGATATACCATTCCACTCCTCTTGTAAATACTACTGTTAGTGAGTCCCAAACAAATAATGCTAGTACTAAAAATTATAATTCTACTGAGTATCTAGATGAGATTTTCTTGTGGAACAAGAGGTTAGGTCGTGGACCATTAAGAGTTCTAAAGAATATAGAAAGTCTGTCTAATGTTAAGTTGAAGGAGCACTTTTGTACAATTTGTCCTCTTTTCTTCCAATAATGCATGTTGTATTAATGCATTTGATCTCATACATGTTGATATTTGGGTCCCATACAATGTACCTACTCATAATGGTAGGAGGTATTTTATGGCTTTAGTGGATGACTACTCAAGGTTTATCATGATTTTCTTAATGAATGACAAGGTAGAATCTATTGTGATCTTGTGAAATTTTTTGTTATTAGTAAAAAATTAATTTCACTGAAGTGTCAAGTGTCTAAGGTCAGATAATGGTACTGAATTCTTTAACTGCCAAGTCACAGGACTTCTACAAGAACATGGCATAGTTTATCAAAGTTCGTGTGTATACACCCGTCAACAAAATGACAGAGTGGAAAGAAGACATAGATCTATTTTTAATATGTCTAGGGTCTCAAGATTTCAGGCTTGTGTCTCCCTAAATTTTTAGGGAGAATATGTTACTACTACTGTGTACATTATGAATAGGCTTCCTACTAATGTACTGAAGGGTGTATCTCCTTTTGAAAAGATGTTTCACAAGTCCCCTTCTTTACAATATCTCATAGTCTTCGGGAGTCCGTGTTATGCAACTAACCTAAAGAAAACAGATAAGTTCTGCCCTAGAGCTATTCCTGCTGTTCATCTAGGCTATTCCTCTGTCTAGAAATGTTATGTTTTGTATGACCTGAGCTCTCGACTCTTCTTTTTTAGAAGATACACTGTGTTTAGAGAATGTATTTTTCCATTCAAATATCTATATACAACCCCATCTCCTTTGTTTCCAGTTCTAGAGTTAAGAGATGCTAAGTGTCCTGCTCTAAATCTCCTGATTCGTTTAGTTTATCTGCTACTGCATATCTTTCTATTCCTTCCTTGAGTGACCAACCTAGTCCATTCTCCCCTTCTCAATATACTACTGATCATTTTTCCCTATTCTCTCTTCCTTCACTTGTTTATGCTGATTTAATTAAATCTTCTAGGGTGACTAAACCTCCTACATAGATGGAAGTCTATATTTGTGTTATCTAAGCCTTCTTCATATGCTCACCCTATCTCATAGTGTGTAGCCTACAATTATATCTCGCCTACCTATGGCATCACTTGCAACTTATTCAGCCAATACCGAGCTAAGGTCTTATGATGAGGCCAAGGGAGATCTCAAGTGGATTGAGGCTATGAAACCTAAGATTTCAACCTAGAAGCTAATCAGATTTGGACCGTTGTTGATCTTACTCATGATAAGTCTCATATAGGATGTAAATGGGTCTTTAAAGAGAAGGAAAAGTCTACTAATAAAGTGAAAAGGTATAAGGCTCGATTAGTTGCCAAAGAATACAGTCAAATAGAAGTTTTAGATTATAAGGAGACTTTCTCTCCTATAGCTAATATGGTAACTATTAGATCTGTGGTGACTGGTTGCAACATCTAACCAATGGGGTTACAACAACAATAGAAGGTTTGTAGGCTTCATAAGTCACTGTATATGGGCTTAAATAGGCACCCAGATAGTGGAACTTGAAGCTTACTAGTGCACTTGTTGACATGGGCTTTGTTCAATCACACTATGACTATTATTTGTTCACACATAATGTAGGTTGTGATCTTATAGTAGTGTTTGTGTATGTGGGTGATCTGTTGGTGATAGGAACTAGCTTCACACTCATTCAACAAGTGAGGAAAGATCTATTAGCAAGGTTTAAAATGAAGGATCTGGGAGAACTAAAGTTTTTCCTTGGTATTTAAGTTCTTGAGATCCAAGGAATGAATTTTGATGAATCAAAGGAAGTATTGTCGATGCCCCCTTTTTCTCTAAAAGCAAAATCGGGTTTATGCCAGTTGGGTATTGGGTTTTTGGATTTGAAGAGTCGCCACCTAATGATTAAGTGCATTAGGACACTAAGGGAAAGAATTGAGATGAAGAACTAGCGTTTGGGTAAAGGTTAGAAATTATCTCAAGTGGAAGGTGTTAGGCACCCCTCAAGATCCACTAGTGTGGTTTCCGTGTTACAATTGTGACTTTAAGCAAGCACACATAAGTAAACAAGCAAGAATTACAAATACAAGGGGGTTTTCATATAATAGTTGCAAATAATTTGAAACTAAAACAAAATTGAAGAAGCTGAAATTTTATAAAGAACGTAGTTTTAAAATTTAGAATAAATGAGTGAAGAGGAAGAAATTTTACATAATGGTTGGAAGTAGCAGTTAAAGAAGCCGAAATTTGAGAAAAGTAGTTTTCGAAGTAAAATAAACAGGTAAAGGGAGAGAGTTCCTACGTTTATAAATAATATTATCACCCCACAGAACACCCCGGTAACCGTTTATAAATGTGGTATTATCGCATGGTCATCATATCCATATTCTACCCTTCTCACCCTGTTAAGGTATTAAAGCGCGGAATGTCTCGTTACTTATTGCATGCTAGTACCGGTCTTAATTCTATTAGTCTCGGAGGCATGTGGACTACTAGTCCTAAAATGAAAGGGGTTTGGGGCCTTTTGGGAGTTTTCAAAGGACAAAATACTAGGCTTCAATCAAAACACATAACGCAAGTAAAAGGGAAAAAAAATACACAAGTAGGGCTCAAATAAGCCTCCTTAAATCAAATAAAACCATAGTGTTTAGCATGTCTTGCATGTACTGATTTGGTCTTAAATTAAATAAAGCGATGAGCGGACTGGTTCAACACATATTTTTAGACGGGAAATCTGCATTAGGCTCGCTCGAATGTAGACTGTTCTAATTGACTAATTAATCCTTTGTCTAAGTGTTGGATAAAACTACTGATTTTAAAACACAAACGGATTATAAAGCAAAGTTATATAGTAAAAGGAGTTTCAGAAAAAGAATGTACTGCTTTTTGAAAAAAAGGTTTAACGGAAAAAGAATTTAACTTCTGAGGACATGCAGACTAGTTGGAAGAAGAGTTTCACAAGTCTTAGAACGAGTTTCAGAAAAAATGCAGATTTATTTAGAAAAGGTCTGTTACATTAAGAGCTTCAGTAAATACTAATTTGAATGGGTGAGTGCTATTTTGAATGAATGAAATATCTCAGATTCGAAGTTCCTATAGGCATGCTCTCTATGCGTTAACTGATTTTGACCTTTTAAAAGGAGTACTACAGACATGGTATCTATATGCTATTTTGTTGTTAAGCCTAATTGTTTTTCTAATGACGTTATTATATGCAGAAATGCATATCCCTATAGGCATGGTATCTATATGAAATTTTGTTGTTAAGCCTAATCGTTTCTCTAATGAAGTTATTATATGCGGAAATGCAAATCCCTATAGGCATAGTATCTATATGCTTAGTTGCAGAAATCAAAGGTTAAATCCTATAGACGTGCTTTCTACGTGTTGAAGTTGCACAAATTAGAAATAAATCAATATAGGCATATTTTTAACCCTTTGTGCATAATAGTAACCCCCTACTAAATCCTCATGGGTATATACAAATTATTATAGATCAAAAGAATAAAAAACTAAAATTAAAAGTACATCAGGAATTATCAGTTGTATCCAAGGAACCTATTTTGGACTTAATGTCTAATAATATGAGATTGAGCTACTTCCGAGATCCAGATTTTTATTGTTTTCTCTTATCTAGGGTGTTTCGGAGATCAAGGGGTTTTCGGAACCCTAGGCAGTGCTTACACCCAAGATATTAATGAGAATGAGTTATAGAGAAGTGTGGAAGGGCCAGCCCTCAGGTGCCCAAGTTCAGAGGGAGCTCGGGGGTCCCAAGGCAAGGCTCACAAAAGAGGGGCAGAACTTAAGTTCTAAGAATGAGTGCAAGTGTAATAGAGAGGGGTAGGGAGTGCCAAAGCAGGCTGATAGTCATACCTAACCATGAGGTAGGCTGGCACACCCCGACCAAACCTGTTGGTCAAACATTGGAGAGTAAGGACCTATTGAAGGTCAAACCATGGCCTGAGCAGTAATTAGAATACTATCAGGCCAACGCTTTAACTCAACACACATAGTAAGGGAATGGGGATGGGAAATTGAAAGATCTTAGGACCCAAATGGTCCAGTTCATATCCATGGACAATAACTTTAGATATATTGCCATGTTTTTGAACCATAGCTTAAAACACATAAGGGGATATAGAAATGGGATTCATTACAAGAAGTGAGCAGGATATAAGTACATTGCACAAAGATTAAATACTTCAGACATTAAGTAAACATGGACATAAGAATTGGTAAGTAAACACATTGGAGTTGGTGTTGGAATTAGAACTAGGACATACCAGTTTTAGAAAGTAAAGAGAGCAAAAATCTTGTAACAAGCCATAATACAAATAGTAAGAGTATACTTATACGTGTGAGTGTGAGTTAAGAAACAGACTCGAGCGTTGGTTGTGTTTTTGTGTTAATAGAAGGGAGCAGGTATTTATAGATTTTGAAAACGAGTGAAAGAGAGGAACTAAATTGCAAACATGGAAACAATCCCATTCAGAATCAATTATACGAGTGACTACCCTTAACTAAGGGGGTCACTTGTTTAACGGGCAATGACATGCTCAAAATAAGGAAAGCAATTAATTAAAAAGTGGGCTGACAATTGTCATGAAAGAAGTAGTAAAACAACAAGTAAGCAATCAAGTCTAGGTGCAGAAGAATTCAAATTTGGAAAGGATTCAGTAAGGTAAAAAAAAATCAATTAGCCCTAATAGGCGAGTGAATTCAGAATTTCATAAAGGAAAGATTTGAAACGAGTCAAGTTTGAAAAGCCATCAAATAAGGAGTTTCAGCATATAAATAGGGTGCATAAACATCAAGCATGCGAGGCTGAATTTAGGACAAAGAAAAAATGTCCAAATCAGTAAGTAGTGGACTATAGGAACATGATAGTCATCTCAGAGAAAAAGGTCAAGTAAAAGTCTTATTGAGTTTAGCAAGATGTCAGAGCCATGTGGGAAAAAAAAAGTTGAAACAAAGGTAGCAGTAGGTGAAACAACTTCAAAAACTCAAACAAGCCCAATGAAATAGGATTTTGAAAACAAAACAAATTCAGAGATGAGAAGCAAACAAATCACGTAACAAGTTGTAACGACCCGGCCCGTCGTTACGGGAATTTACCACCCCGTCATATTGCAATTACATGTTTTATGCTTTTATATCAGTGTTAGAGCCTATCGGGTGAGTTAGGAGTGAATTGAATTGAAAATGAAGCAAATAGCATGTTTGAAGGAAGTTTGAATATGGAAAGTCAACCTAGAGTTGACTATCGAGTTAGAGTGCTCGGAATCAGATTCCGATGATTCGACTAGTTTCGGGGGATCATTTATGACTTAGGAGAGCAATCGAATTGAATTTGGAGGCCCGATGTAGTTTTAGGCTTGAATTGGCTAAAGTTGAATTTTGGTGAAATCCGAACGGTAGGTGAGATTTTGATCCGGGAGTCGGAATAGAATTTTGACAGTTGTAGTAGCTCCGATAGGTGATTTTGGATGTGCCTGCAAAATTTTAGGTTATTCGGACGTTGTTTGGTCGGGTTTTTGATGGAATGTGTAATTCGGAAGTTTTGAAGAAAACTTAGGCTTGAATCCGTGTGTAATTGGTGATTTTGATGTTTAGGATGGTGTTTTTATGATTGAAAAAAGTTCTTATCGTGTTTTGGGGTAGGTTGGTGGTTTTCGTTGGGGTCCCGGGGGCCTCGGGGTGAATCCGGACCATTATCCGGCACTTTGAATCAAGAAAGGGGCTGTTGTTAATTGCAGATCACTGGGCAGTGATTTAGCCTTCGCGTTCGCGAGGGCAAGGCCCGCGTTCGCGTAGGCCAGGTTCAGCATGCATCGCGTTCGCGAGGGAGGTATCGCGTTCGCGTATTGGAAAGGCCGTGAATCATCGCGAACGCGTGGGTGAATTTCGCGTTCGCGTATGAGGGAGTTGGAACGCATCGTGTTCGCGTGGATCGTGGCCGCGTTCGCGTAGGAGGATCTCCGGATGGCTGAAGAAAATGTGCATCGCGAACGCGTATGGCATGTCGCGTTCGCGAAGGTTATTTTGGGCAGAGCGTCGCGGACGCGTGAGAAGCGTCGCGAACGCGATGAAGAAAATAGGCTGGCAGTGAAGTTAAAACCAGAACTGAACCAGTCGCGGGTTTAATACCCAAAACCTCCATTTTTGAGTTCCAAGAGAAGCAATTGACGGGAGATTGCTGGGAAATCATCGGGGTTTCGTTGGAGGTAAGTTTTGTGGCTTAATTACATCATTTTAACATGAAATCCTTGGTTAAATCCCTGTAAATGGAAGATTAAAGGTGGGTTTGAGCCCTAGGCCTAAATTGAAGAAAAATACCGATTTGAGTGGGCAAATGGAGTCCGGTTTTTGTAAATTTTATATGCCTAGACTCGTATCAAGATGAGGATTCCGAATATGTGACTTTTGTAATTTTTCGACAAGCGTACCAAAAGTCAAGTTTTGACAACTTTGGGAATTTTGATGTAAATTGAGTTGTATTGATTGGGTGTCGTCCCATTGGCCTAATTTGTTGTATTTCTAGTGTATTTGATCAGATTCTATGCGTGCGGAGCTTGATTCTCGTGGCAAGGGCATTGCGGAGTAGTCGTTGCGCCGTATTGAGGTGAGTAATAGATGTGGGTGATGACCAGCGGGTTCGAAACCACGGTGTACCACTTTGTGACGCTGTATAGCGGCGAGACACGTACTCTACAGAAAAACTGGTAAATTTTGGAGGTTAAAATTACAATTTGCGGAGGGTAGAAACCTCCGCTATTTGCTGTCACGGCGGTTGAGCAAGCCCCCGCAGTATCCATCGCCGCTATTAATTTGCGGCAGACAAATGCGGGGGTTTCCTGAACCGCCGTGACAGCAAATAGCGGAGGTTTCTATCCTCCGCAAACTGCAATTTTAACCTCCGCAATTTCATGAGCAAAAATAGATTTTACTTTTAAAATTTAATTACTGTTTTTGAGTGTAGGGGTTGTGAACCCCCGCAATCTGTAATTTCTTTTGGGGGTTATATTCCCATCTATTTTTAAATATATTATAGAATTGATTTTTATCAACAATTTGCCATATTTTCCCTCTAATATCAATTAAAATATTTATGCTCAAACCAAAATATTAAAAATTAAGAAACATCAACATTTCATTAACCGTGAAAAATAGTAGTATCATATGTCTTCAAACTATATTGGAATATAGTTAACCATTTATATCAGTGGTCAACTATTACATTGTCCTAATACATCCACTTCAATTAAAATGAATCTCAATGATTGTCTTCCGCCAGAAGATCTTCTTGAATCCGTAGGTGAAACGGGTCCAATAGCTGCATCACTTGGCTGGAACAAAAGTAAAAAAAATTATAACTATTACGAGCATCATGTTACTTGAGAAACAAATATAACTGCATTTAGCTTAAACAAATATAACTGCATTTAGCTATTCAATTCAAAGGTAACAAGCAGTTGGGCAAATAGTGATGCAACAGAAGATGAAATATTGAAGAACATAGAGAAATATTGAAGAAGAACAGAGAACTCTATGCTAAACTTTAAGCACTTAGCCATGATGATCATTTAGAAAAAGAGAAACAGAGAATCTAATTCAATTTTATACCTTAATGAGCATATTGCAACTTGTAACCCAAATAAAACTAGTCATGACTCAACTAAGCAAAACTTCCATGCTTTTGTAATAAATGAACTCAACTAATGATTTAAGGTATTGGACAGGAGTGAAGAAACTTGTTTTGTATCCTACAGCGACCAATAGACAGGAGACTAGGTTGGCTAAACAACTGGATGTACCAGCAATGATGAAATATGATATTCAAGCGACATTATCACCTCAACGCTAAGCGAATTCGACTACACTGGTAGCTGAAGAAAGAATCAGTGATATTAATGAATTAATGGCGATCAAACAGCGATGCCGAGATTTATGAGAGTTTTACACTAAAATCAGCCACATAAACAGGAGCCTTCGAAGGACTTAACAGGCCTACAGCTCTGGAAATATGGAGATTAACTTCCAATGAAGTTGAAAAATTCGACACCAAACAGTAAAGGCAAACAGATTTATACAATAAACCACTCTACAAGAACATGACATTTAGTCCTTTAGAGGAATGTCAACGTGAAAAATGCTCGAAATGAAGTTCATATTCAGAATAAGAACTACGACTATACTGTTGGAGAAATAGAATATAGCAGTGGAACTAATAATAAAGAGTTAATTATTAGGAAACAAAATAATAATGGAAGGCATAAGAAGAGTGATACATTAGAATTGGATGAAATACAAAGGTATTTTCATGTACCAATAAACAAAGCAGCCAAGGAGTTAAGAGTTGGATTAACAGTGTTGAAGAAAAGATGTAGGGAACTTAATATCATGCGATGGCCTCATCGTAAGATTAAGAGTTTACAGACTCTCATTGATTGCGTTAAGGTACGTGTTAATGTACTAATTAAGATTTAGTTTGTGATTCATTAAGTTAATTATTGGAAGTAACTGAAAGAACAAAGAAGCTGAGACAAACTTGCTTTAAGGCTAATTACAAGAAAAGAAGGGCTGCAATGGAGAGCTTTTACATGCAAAAATCTAGGGTCTAATGGCTCAAGCTGGGCGACACTAATTCAGCATACTTCTATTCCAACAAGCAGGGGAGAAGAGCACAAAACTATATAAAGCAGCATACATCCACACCATGGAGGTTTTTCACAGTGACTATGGATTCCCAAAACTTCAAAGATCCCAGCAAATTGTTCTGGTATTGAACCTTCCTTCATTATCATATATTCTTTGAGAGTACTCATCAATTGATTGTACTTCTGTTGGCATCCAGAAGAAGAACATCCAACATTATTACTCACAATTCTAATATTACCAAGACGAAGATTTGTCTTTTTTAAAGTATTGCTTGGAGTAGCTCCTAATCCCAAACATCTCACCCTTCCAGGATGCTCTTTGCCTAGCACCTTACCAACAGCATCATTTGGAGAAATTTCAGACTCATCCACCGTACTTTCACTCACTGCTAGCTCAATTTTTTCCTAAACACAATACACATCACAAAAATCTGAGCCTAATGTTCTTTGTGCAAGAACACCAAGTAATTAAGTATGGGAAAAGGACAGAAAACAGACCAAGAAAAAAGAAGACGGGAAACAGATCTCTACAAAAATTGGCAGCAACATCGAATTTAAAACACTTGTACTTTCACTCACTGCTAGCTCAATTTAATTCACTTACAAGGTCAGTTAACTTCTTTAAATACAATGGTAAGGAGCACCAAATCAGGACATTCCCATGGTCTGTAGGCTATAATGTAAATGAGGAAATGACGAAGGCAGTGGTTTGGATTTCCTTACCAAATCTGCCAACAGAGTTGTTTGCGATGAAAGCTTTGTTGTCTATAGCTTCAGTTGTGGATGAGCCTATAGCCATTGACAAAGCTACCCAGAATAAGTCGCGTCCTAGTACGGCAATTGTAAAGGTTATTCTTTACTTAATGGATAAACTACCTGATAAATTGAGGATGCAATTTCTTGACAAACAATCTGGCAGAATAGTAGAAGTTTTCCAAGATTTTGTGTATGATAATCTGCCATTATATTGCAACCATTGTAAACACCAAGGACATGATGAAAAAACATGTCGACGTTTGGATGAAAAGGTGGCAGGAATCAGGGCAAGCGGAGGACATGCTGTCGTGCAAAGTGAAGATCAGATAAAGGATAATGAAGGTCAATTAGTTGAGAAATTTCAAGGGGATTTAAGGCAACTGCTTGATGCAAAAAGAAGAATGCCAGTTCTGAATGTGGCAGCAAGTGTGCAAAATGTTGTAACTGGAGTTGAAAAAATACCGGTTGAAGCATGTTGAATTTTAGAGAATATGCAAACTACCGTGCAGGCTAATAATGAAACTACTATGGTATCTGAAAGTGATCGAAGTGCTGGACAGCACAATAACGTGTCAAGGAAAATTATGGATTGCCCAAACTAAATACCCACAAAAATCCATACAGATCAAACATTTAATACACACAAAAATTCAATATCAAATACCATCTAATCATACAGATCGACCAAAATAAACAAAAAAATAATCAAAATTAACAGAAAACCCACGAGGGAAAATAAGGGAAAAAGAAAAAAATCAAACCTGGGAGAAGGAGAATATTGGAAGAGATTTGTAGCAGACTCAATCAAAGAAGAAATAACAAACTCAATAACGAGAAAATTGAGAAGACAGTTTCCAATTTGTGATTTGTAGCTGACTCAATCTGTAGCGGACTGAGGAAAATTGAGAAGACAGTGTATTTTGTTCAAAGGAGGCGCGAGCTCAAAGGAGGCGCGAGCGGAAGTTTTTAGGTTAAAAAGATTAGAGGGAGTCTGAAATAAATTACCCGCTATTATTTTAGGGTTGCGGATGTTTTAGACACCCGTAAACTGTATAATTTTATGGGAGCTAATATACTGCCGCAAAATTATGTAAATTGCGGAGGTTACTTATACCCTCCGCAAATAAACCTCCGCAATTTACCTATTTTTTTGTAGTGGTCGATTGTGATTGGGGACTATGGCTTAGTCCGACTTGTTGATACTGTGTTATGACATTGGCTATATTACTGTTTTCCAACTGAAAAATGATAAAAAGGTTTTCAAAACTACTTTTGAGCCTGCGAGGCTGTATTTGCATATTAGCTGACTGGTAGTGGATCGGGCTGCGCGCCGCAGCAGTATATATGTTGGATCGGACTGCACACCGCAGTGATATTGTGCTTGGGCTGTAGGAGCCCCTCCGGAGTCTGAACCCCCACAGTGAGCACGGGTACCCAAATTGGATCGGGCTACGCGCCGTAGCGGTCACATCATGCATTGCATTGCATTTAGCTACATCTGATAGCTGTTATACTGTTTTGCTGGTACTTGTTGGTACAGGTACAGTTGATATTGATTCTGTGACAGGGTATTTGACTACAACTTTACATAGTGCTTTATTGCGGATTTCTTATCTACGTTGTCTTACCCTTGTTTATTACCACTGAGTCTGGCAGTACTCATTTTACTCCCTGCACCTTGTGTGCAGATCCAGGTACCTCTCAGCAGTGATCCAGTAACTGTGCGAGGAGACGTCTGTGGGATATACGAGGTAGCTGCAGAGTCCACAGGACCCGATATTCCTTCTTACTGTCTTTGATTTCGTATTGCTATTTCTTTCCACACTTGGTATCTTGTAAACCATATATACTTATGTTCATTAGAGGCTCATGACTCTTGACCCTTCGGTCTATGGGAGTTGGTATGTGTTGGGACTAGCTCCCCGTTTTCGATATATATGTCACTGTTGTTTTATTATTTGATATGTTAAAATGGGATAAAACGAGCTCCAAGCTCCGTTGTTGTTATTGATTGGTAAGGCTGGCCTAGCAGTGTGTTGGGCGCCATCATGACCGGATTTGGGGTCGTGACAAGTTGGTATCAGAGCCTAGGTTTACTAGGCCTCATGAGTCTTGAGCCGGTTAGTAGAGTCTTGTGGATCGGTACGGGGACGCCTGTACTTATCCTCGGGAGGTTGCGAACCTTTAGGAAACACTTCATATTTCTTGGAATTCTTATCGTGCGCACTTGATTCAGCTTGAGATATTATTTTTGAAATTCCTTCCACACGTCTGTGTACGCATCGAGCGCTCAGTAATGTAATTGCCTTATGGCTTGTGATTTCCCCGAACGAGGGGCGAGATATAATCTCGGTGAGTTCATGTTGGGCCAGTCAGGATGACTTGAGGCTGGACCTTGTTTATGACTTGAGCATCGAGGTGCCGATTTTGTGAGTGGTGGCAATAGATAATGTATTGAGGGTTTGAAACCCCGTATTTGCACTATACAGTGTTGTGCTAAGATGATATGCGCATCATGTGACGAGTGTGGTGGTATTGTGACTGGGGATTTGTACTTGATCCTTCCCAATTGATAAATTACTGTGTAAAGTGACTGAGACCGGGCTTATATCTATGTACTTGGGCTAGTAGCCATGTTTGGGGCCTTGCGCCGATCTGTAGAGTATTAGGGAGGCTTACTAATGGATGAGCTGTAAATTGTTCGACTCTTGTCTAATCTGTTGTGTAGCCCCGAGCCATGGACGTGGTGAATAATTATCATATCTCGTAATTGGAAGGTAAAATGCCTTATGTGTAGTGGAACGAGTTTAAACTCAGGAAGACTAAAGTGATTTTGATATGTGTTATGATTCGAGCAGGTACAGCGCAGGTTAAAGTATAAATTGGGATAATATGATTCATATAGTATTGAGATTTAATGTTGTTGAAATACATTGTGATATCTTGTTGAGTTGTGGATGTATTGTTAAAATGGTTTGGTGATTCTCTGGCAGGTGGATAGGCCAATTTACAAAGGAAACTCTGCCGAAATTTTTGAAAAATTTGGGACTTAGAAAAGATTTCTGTCACCTAAAGAGAGTAGGCTTATTGGTGATGCGTGTATAGCTGCAAGAATTGCAGAAGAGCTAAGGTTTCTGATGATTCGAGTCTCTGTCAAGTCTTGTAAATGACTTGAGTTTAATCTCATTGTAACATTTCGGCATCACTTGAGTAATAATGATATGTGTGGCTAAAAGTGCTTTGATGTATGGCTCCGAGCCAAGTTGGGAGGTTGTTATTGGATAACTGATTGCACTGTTGTGTGCTGTGTTGGTTCTGTCTCTAGGTATGTTGGGAAATTTTGATAAAGGTTATAGTGCTTCGTAGATGAGAAGAAATACTAGGATGTTTTGAACTTATGTTGGTAAAGAATGTTCGGTGTATAGAAAAGAAAGATAGCTAATTGTATCTGTATGTAATCATGTTTTGCGGATGTCAGAGTTCTAACAAAACACGAGTGGTTCTACTCAATGGGACAGTTGAATTACATCTGAATAAGGGTGAATGATGCCCGAGAATGGTTTTGCAGTGTTCAAGATTTTGCTTGTAACAGTCATGTGCCTTAAGATTGTGTATGTGGCTAAAGATGGCGGTTTCGTTAGAAAAGATCAAGGCTTGTGTTATATCATGTGAATGATGAAATTCTACGTATCCGCATTGGGAAGTAATGATAACAATTTAAAAATCGCGGGAAGTTCATCAAAATAAAGTGTGGTGGAATGTGGTACTTCTGGGAACACTGAGAGAGTATTCAATGGCCTATGGGTCTTAGATCGTGTGGTCTTGCATACGAGTCTTGTGTGGTAAAAAGGGTTAAGGCATTGTCGTACTACAGTAAAGACTGATATGAAATTAGAGATGAATCAGAAAGGAAACTTGGTAAATGGAACAACTTGTTAATGAACCAGAATGGTATAAAAAAAAGGGATATGATTGATTCTTGGTAGGTGGTTGAAGTAATGAGTCTTGGAGACATTGCAGCAAAGCTCTTGAGTGTTGGCAGTGGTGTAACTTGATATGGGTATAAGGACTCAGTCCTGGCAGTTAAACTTATGCAGCGAATGGGAAGAAATAGTTTGTGATGTGTTTTATCATGGTTTGAGATGAGTTTTCTTGTATATGGGATGACGAAAGTCCTTGACTAGTTGAGTGCGCCGATGTTGAGGCGGAGGAAAGGGATATGAATTTCCATATTGTCTTAGTGTGATATGGTATACACGATGTGTTATGGAAAGTTGATAATGGTATATTCTAGATTTTGAGATCAGTGCATAATATATGGGAAGTCAATAAAGATTATTGAGCAGCGCGGACAACTGCAGGTAAATTAAGAATCGTTCTTTCTGATGATTTAAGAAAATGGTACTGCTATTCTATTAACTTGGCAGTGAATATGGTCCAAAAAGGACAAGGCAATGTAAACTGATGATATCCAGTGGTATGGTGGTATTCTCTTGTTGGATCGACTATAATAACTGAGTCGTTGGTGGCATAGTGAAATTTCTGAATGGCTGTCGTGGTATGAATGGACGCTTGATGTGCGTTATGTATATGTACAATAGAGTACGGGATCAGGCATTGTGATTCATGTGTTATATATGTGTTGGAGACTTGAAGCTCTCGTTAGTCCGCCTATTGCAGTAGTTGTATATCATGTGTATCGACATCGTTTTGTGATTATTAAAAAAACAATTGGAGGCTATAGTGTCTTTCTCTCTCAACTTGATATGACGAATTTGGATTATGATACTTGATTGCTGACTGGTCATCATTGGGCCAGGTTGTCTAGACTGATGTGATATGGACTATGATGGTATGGCACAAATCGCGTAGCAAAGTGCATCAGAGTATGCTCCAGCGGGGTAGTTGTACCTCAGGACCAGCAGACAGCTGGTGGGTATTGCTTTGTTTGTTGGGGCTTAGTGGCGGATGTCAGTGTAGAGGTATGTACCATTGATTCAAGTTCCAGTATTGAGAAACGTTGTCAGATGCGTTTCATGTGGCCGAGCTTGAGGCTATATATACATGTTTGCTGTAATGAGAAAATTCGACTCGATATGCATTTCCTTTTGCGAGATTTATGCATGGATCGGGTGGCACGCCGCCACGGGTTATTTGGATCGGGTGGCACGCCGCCACAGGTATGGTATCTGGATCGGGTGGCACGCCGCCACGGGTATGTCATTGGAGCGGGTTGCACGCCGTAACAGAATATTGTAAAATAAATAAATAAATAAAAATATAGTCAGTTATATGCTACCGGGTATACAATACTTCTCCACTTCTGAGGAAAAGTCCGTTTTGAGTATCGTTTGGCAAATGGCACGTCGGTTGTGTCCTTTCAGGATTTGATGGCATACGTTAATTGTTTCACCGTAGGTGAGGTTGATTGCGTGGGTTCAAGACCTAGATCTATGTGTGGCTAACCGTTTTGAGCTTAGTGGCTTGAGGTGCTTCATGAGTAATAATGTTGGGATAGAATCACGAATCGTGGCAAGGCCACGTGATGTTATGACCTCTCGAGGAGGATTCGGGTACTCTATTTCTATAATGCGAGACGCGATCTTAGTTCTATGTTATGATGACACAGAGGAATTGAATTGCAGCTCTTTTGCTGGAGATAGTTGTCATGATTTGAGCTGTCATGATTCGAGTGTGTTCAGATATTTCTATTGGAGCCTATGTTGTGCTCGTCGCGGCTTAGGTCGGTGTTTGAGGTGTCATGTCACCAGTGCGGTGTGTTATGATTGAAATGATCGTTGGAGTCATTATTGAGAGCGAGCATATGTGATTTCAATTGGTCAGAAAGGTAAAAATTGAGGCTTGGCTCCGAAACCTATCATGGTATGAGTTTTAAAAAGGGAAATAGATTCACGAATGGTTGACCCGAGAGATGGGTTCGGTATATCGCGTGCTTCAGCTGCTGTGGGCAGGATATGGAGGTGTTGGAATAAGACTCTATCTAATAAAAGAGGTTTTCAGCTAGTATTTGGTTATTGTGGCCAATTGTTGTGATTAGAGACTATCGTCTCGAGTGATTGGGTTGTTGATACATCATATGGTCTCACCCGGAGTAGTGAATATGGGTTATTGCAGTGGATTCGAGTGTATCCTGAGTATAGGCATGGGATTTGCATTTGGCATATGATTTTATAAAGTGCAATGTGATTTATGATTCAGATGGTCTGTGAAATTTTGACTATATGGTGTTTTCGGACTTATGTGAGATAGGGTGACATATGATCGCCCGAATATATGCTTGGTAAGGTCATTCAGCTATGGGGTTGCTTCTAGTACAACTCTGGGTACGCTCGAGGACGAGCGATTGTTTAAGTTGGGGAGAATGTAACGACTCGGCCCGTCGTTACGGGAATTTACCACCCTATCATGTTGCAAGTACATGTTTTATGCTTTTATATCAGTGTTAGAGCCTATCGGGTGAGTTATGAGTGAATTGAATTGAAAATGAAGCAAATAGCATGTTTGAAGGAAGTTTGAATATGGAAAGTCAACCTAGAGTTGACTATCGAGTTAGAGTGCTTGGAATTAGATTCTGATGATTCGACTAGTTTCGGGGGATCATTTATGACTTAGGAGAGCAATCGGAATTGAATTTGGAGGCCCGGTGTAGTTTTAGGCTTGAATTGGCTAAAGTTGAATTTTTGGTGAAATCCGAACGGTTGGTGAGATTTTGATCCGGGAGTCGGAATAGAATTTTGACAGTTGCAGTAGCTCCGTTAGGTGATTTTGGTCGGGTTTTTGATGGAATGTGTAATTCGGTAGTTTTGAAGAAAACTTAGGCTTGAATCCGTGTGTAATTGGTGATTTTGATGTTTAGGATGGTGTTTTTATGATTGGAACAAGTTCTTATCGTGTTTTGGGGTAGGTTGGTGGTTTTCGTTGTGATCCCGGGGGCCTCGGGGTGAATCCAGACCATTATCCGGCACTTTGAAGCAAGAAAGGGTCTACTGTAAATTGCAGATCACTGGGCAGTGATTTAGCCTGCGCGTTCGCGAGGGCAAGGCCCGCGTTCGCGTAGGCCAGGTTCAGCATGCATCGCGTTCGCGAGGGAGGTATCGCGTTCGCGTATTGGAAAGGCTGTGAAGCATCGCGAACGCGTGGGTGAAGGTCGCGTTCGCGTAGAGGGAAGTCATTAGGCATCGCGTTCGCGTGGATCGAGGCCGCGTTCGCGTAGAAGGATCTCCGGATGGCTGAGGAAAATGTGCATCGCGAACGCGTATGGCATGTCGCGTTCACGAAGGTTATTTTGGGCAGAGCGTCGCGTACGCGTGAGAAGCGTCGCGAACGCGATGAAGAAAATAGGCTGGCAGTGAAGTTAAAACCAGAACTGAACCAGTCGCGGGTTTAATACCCAAAACCTCCATTTTTGAGTTCCAAGAGAAGAAATTGATGGGAGATTGCTGGGAAATCATCGGGGTATCATTGGAGGTAAGTTTTGTGGCTTAATTACATCATTTTAACATGAAATCCTTGGTTAAATCCCTATAAATGGAAGATTAAAGATGGGTTTGAGCCTTAGGCCTAAATTGAAGAAAAACACCGATTTGAGTGGGCAAATAGAGTCCGATTTTGGTAAATTTTATATGCCTAGACTCGTATCGAGATGAGGATTCCGAATATATGACTTTTGTAATTTTTTGACAAGCGTACCAAAAGTCGGGTTTTGACAACTTTGGGAATTTTGATGTAAATTGAGTTGTATTGATTGGTGTCGTCCCATTGGCCTAATTTGTTGTATTTCTACTGTATTTGATCAGATTCTACGCGTGCGGAGCTTAGTTCTCGTGGCAAGGGCATTGCGGAGTAGTCATCGCGCCGTATTGAGGTGAGTAATAGATGTGGGTGATGACCAGCGGGTTCGAAACCCCGGTGTACCACTTTGTGACGCTGTATAGCGGCGAGATACATACTCTCTTGTGAGTGCGGGGTCGATTGTGATTGGGGACTATGGCTTAGTCCGACTTGTTGATACCGTGTTATGACATTGGCTATTCTTGAGCCGTCGAACCTCCTTCTCGGATGGTTGCACACTATATGTCGAGATATTGGCCACTCTTGAGCCGAGGAACCCCCTTCTTGGGCGGTTGAGTATACTTGTGGGTCGTGAGCCAGTTATTGGATCCCGCGAGGATCGTTATCATTGTTTTATCATATTGACATGTTAGTTACTACCAGTCAGTAGCTATTTCTGTTATCATGCTATTTCTAATCTCTGGAACTTGGTATTACTGTTTTCCAACTGAAAAATGATAAAAAGGTTTTCAAAACTACTTTTGAGTCTGCGAGGCTGTATTTGCATATTAGCTGACTGGTAGTGGATCGGGCTGCGCACCGCAGCAGTATATATATTGGATCGGACTGCACGCCGCAGTGATATTGTGCTTGGGCTGTAGGAGCCCCTCCGGAGTCTGAACCCCCACAGTGAGCACGGGTACCCAAATTGGATCGGGTTACGCGCTATAGCGGTCATATCACGCATCGCATTGCATTTAGCTACATCTCGCTAGATGTTATACTCGTTTTGTCGGTACTTATCGGTACAGTGCGCTTGATATTGATTCCGTGACGAGGTATTCGATTACGACCTTTACATAGTGCTTTATTGCGGATTTCTTATCTCGCTGCTGTCTTACCCTTGTTTATTACCACTAAGTCCGGCAGTACTCATTTTACTCCCTGCACCTTGTGTGTAGATCCAGGTACCTCTCGGCAGTGATCCGGTAGCTGTGCGAGGCGACGTTTGTGGGATATACGAGGTAGCTGCAGAGTCCGCATGACCCGATATTCCTTCTTACTGTCTTTGATTTCGTATTGCTATTTCTTTCCACACTTGGTATCTTTTAAACCATATATACTTATGTTCATTAGAGGCTCATGACTCTTGACCCTTCGGTCTATGGGAGTTGGTATGTGTTGGGACTAGTTCCCCGTTTTCGATATATATGGGTGGCAAATGGGCGGGTTGGGCTGAATTTGGGCGGGTCAAGATGGGTTAGTTAATAAATGGGTCATTGCCCAACCCAGCCCAAAATGAATTTGGGTTAAGATGGGTTGGGTCAAGATGGGCTAAACAATGGGTCATAACCCAACCCGCCCAACATGACCCATATTTTAAAATCATGCTCATCTTGCATACAATTTTTTAAGGGGTTTGCGCCCGGGGTGGGGGGTGAGGGGGAGGGGGCATGGGAGGGATAGGGGTAGAAGGTGTAGAAAAATAAAATAATAAAAAATTAAAATACAACAAAAAAATGAATTTTTAGGGATTTTGCATGGCGGGGGAGGGGTAGGGGCTAGGGGAAAGGGGGTATGGTGGGGTGGTAGAAAAATAAAAAAATAAAAAAATAGAAATTTAAAAATAAAAATAAAAAATAATTTTTTTTAGGGGGTTCGCGCCGGGGAGGGGGTTAGATGGGGGTTATGGAGGGGTGAAGTGGGATGACAGAAAAACTGAAAAATAAAAAATAGAAATCTAAAAATAAAAATAAAAATAAAAAGTAAAATTTTTTTAAGGGGTTTGCACCGGGGTAGGTTGGGGGTAGGGGTATTGGGCACGGGCGAATTTAGCCCGGCGCAAGGGTGTTCACCCGAACACCCTTCGCCAAAAAATTACACTGTATATATAAGGTAAAATTTATTTTTTATCTCTATATATTAAGTTTCGAACACCCTTAACACTATCCAAAAGTGTAGTTTAGTGGTCAAGGGTGTTCAAAATTTACTACAAATTTTTTTTTTTGAACACCCTTCATGAAGGTTCTGACTCCGCCACTGGTATTGGGGGAGGTATGGGTAGGATGGGTGATGTAGAAAATAAAATAATTAAAAATTAAAAGTACAACAAAAAAATTATCTTTTATAGGGGTTTTGCGCGGGGTGGGGGTGTAGGGGGTTGGGTGGGATGTGGTGAGGTGAGTAAGTGAGTGTCGTAGAAAAACAAAAGAACAGAAAATTGAAAATACAAAAAGTAAAAAAATTGGAGCAACTAAGTAAATTTCTAAATAAGTTAGGTTGAGATATTTTGTTTTATGTGAGTTTCATGGGTTATATTTGGGCTGCTAAATGGGTCAGAATGGGCTATAAAAAATAATGGGTTAACTTGGGCTCAACCCAAATTGACCCATAAGCTAAACTGGTTGTAGCCCAACCCATTAATCTCTGGGTTAATTGGGCGGGTTAGATGGGTTTGGGCTCAAATTGCCACCCCTATATATGTCACTGTTGTTTTATGATTTGATATGTTAAAATGGGATAAAACGAGCTCCAAGCTCCGTTGTTGTTATTGATTGGTCAGGCTGGCCTAGCAGTGTGCTGGGCGCCATCACGACCGGATTTGGTGTCATGACACAAGTGGCCTCAGAAACTCGAATGAAACCCCAAATTCTAGGGTTTTTTACCGTTAATTTAATCTATAGACGTAAACAAGTGAATCAAGCAGAAACAACAACAAAACAAGTTCAGAAAACACAAAGGGACCGTGACCTTTAACGTGTATTTCCCAGTAAAGAACATTTCATGAAAAACATAATAAAAGAACAATCATGCAAGATACAGTAGGGGAAATTATGAGAAAAATGTAGAAGAAAACACATAAGGATCATAGTAGAAGAAACACAATAGGAGAGACACATAAGAATCACAGTAGAGCATGTAAAAACTCAACGAACCCCTAAAATAGAGAAGAAAGGTTTGAAAGTAGAGTTTTGAAAGAAACTTTGAGAAAATATTTCGAAACCTTAAAATAAACACACATCTAGAATAGATCTAGAGAAATTAGGAGAACCTCGAACGGCTAGGGTCTCAGAAGAACCCAAAACGAGACAGGCCTGGAAAAGTAACGATCTAAGCCGGGGAAGTTGGACTCAAGCACGAATGACCATGGAAACGTTGAATCGAAGGAAGCCTGGGTATGCATCTTCAAGTCCATGCCTTGAATCTTCAGAAAACTGACGTATAAGAGCACAATGGGATGGGTTCAGGATTCCTATGGCTTTGGTGGCCATGGATTCTGGTGGATCTCTGATTAGAGACGACAAGAGGCGGCTAGGGTTTGAGAACTCTCGAGAGAGTTTGAGAGAGAAGAGTGTTTAGATGCGGCTCTTCTGAAAGAATAAGGTAGGGTTTAGGGGTCGTTTGGAACTAAAAAAGGAAAGAAGACATCTGGGTCGCTGATCAAAATGATCAATGGCTAAGATTTTAAAAAGAAAACAGGCTTGTTTGGGCGATTGGATCAAGAATGGGGTCCAAATAGAATTGGGCCGCGTAATTGGGTTTGGCTTGTTGCGCCGGTTTGGGCTGTATTTGAAATGAAATTGAGGCTAGATTTTAAATAGCTAATATTCTCTTTTTATTTTATAAAAAGGTATAAATGGTTTTTTAAAAATAAATTAAAAATACTGAGCAAACAAATATTACATAAATATTAACTTAAAAATACAAGAACTAATTTTGTAATTGTAAAATGCTATTAATCATAAAATAGGCTATAATTACAATTATATGCAATTTAGCTTTAAAAATGCCAAATAAATTTGTAAAAATATGCAAAAATCACCTCAATTATATTTTGGAGTAAATGTGAGAAAAAATGAGTTTCTCACCAAAAATGATAATTTTGGGAATAATTATTGGATTTTGTTAATAAATTGGTTTAAAAATTATTACAAATGTCAAAACTCTTGGGTGTGCTTATATATGTACATATATGCTATTTTGGAAGTATTTTAGGTATAAAAATACTTAGAAAAAAATTGGGTATCAACAAGTATGCACTTGAGCTAGTGTCTGAAATTGGAGAAGTAGAATAGCTGCTACTACTCTAGAGTTCGATCACAAGCTCTCCTCAGTAGAACTAGACATGATTTTGCACACTAATGAGAACTCAGTTGACAAAGAATTAGAAGATAGAAGCAGCTACCAAAGGTTGATTGGCAGACTGTTATACCTAATTATGACTAGGCCTGATATTGTCTTTGTAGTTCAAGTACTTAGTCAATATATGAATGTTGTCTCACATGGATGCAGCTGTAAGAGTAGTTAGATACATTTGTCACGACCCAAACTGATGGGCTGCAATAGACACCCAGAACCCCATTCAACCGAGTATCAGTATAACCTATATTTTTTATTATATCATCATAGGTAAGTGGGCTACAAGGGGCATCATGAGATAACAAGAGTAAACATGATGAAATACCCAATATAAAACAACTCAACCTGATATAGAAACTCATACCTATGACATACGGGCCTATAAGGCTAACGTGATCCATTATATACTTAAAATATAGGCCCATACACGTATCCGTATACATGATATCTGTTTACAAGCCTCTGTGAGTACATACTATCATAAAGGACCGAACAGGGCCCCGCCGTACCAAACAATACTCGTCTAACATCTTTTGTTGAGGTGACAGCCTTGGAGGACTCTCGACTTGTCTATCAGAATCTACAGGCATAAAACAAAGTGTCCCCAGGCAAAAGAGATATCAATACAAATAATGTACCGAGTATATAAGGAATAAAAATAAGTAAATAATAGTCATGAGAGAAACATGGAGTAAATTAAAAGACTCGACATGTAAGTCATAATAGCTCTATAAATCATGAAATACTCATAGTGTCATGCATATTCCTATGAATGTCATTTCGTGCTTGGTTACATGTGTTTTAACATCATAAAGCCTCTGAGGGCATCTCGTCATATAATCTCGTTCACTGTGGGGAAAATCATCAACTTATACCAGCTGATCAAGTGGTGGTACGTATATAATGTCATAACCTTTTCCCTATATATATATATATATATATATATATATATATATATATATATATATATATATATATATATATATATATATAACGTGTATATAACAATATCATTCATGGGTCAATTTACATGTATAAATGAATGTTGCATGAGAAGTACATCAATAAAATCTATCGGAACATCATAAGATCATTATGTCTCTGATTAATATTAAGATCATGAAATAAACTTTATCAACTTACGTATTTTTTGAGACCCACGAACAGAAGGTAGAATAGTAAGACATATGAGAATCAAGAACATAGGAACCTCTAGTATTTATATGAATAAATTAATTTATGGAAGTTGTGCATTTGCTCGTTCTATTTGTATCGTACAGATTATGTCAAAAAGAAAGAAGGGATAGCCTTAACATACCTGAGCCGATTCTCTTGACAACCCTTCTAACACACGTCAATTGTAATAAATCACATAACGAATCAAAATAGAAAAAAATCCATATGATATTCTTAAAAAAGAATGCACTGTACTCCCTTAGAATCGCAAACTCTCGTTATCGTAGTGTTATAAGGCTTCATATGAGATTATTGAGAATCCCATCCATTAACATTGTTGAATCTCTTAACCCATCTCCATTTAATGAATTAGGGAGATTGAATTTTTATCTTATTCGAGTGGGGCCCGCTTTAGGGGATGACTTAGCCACCAAAGCCCCTAAATATGGCACCTAGCCCTTAGCCAAAGAGTCACATTTACATAATTCCCTTGGCTGCCACGTTGGTCTTTATTAACCTTAGCCAAGATTATCATTAATTAACCACCAATCTCTTAACTTGTTAATTTTCATTAACCAATAATTAAATAATCTTATTTTCATTGTCATATGGTACCTTGTATGGCATAAGTCTATAAATACCGGGTATTATAACTCAGAATGTATTTTATCTCAAAATGACAAACTTTTGCGAATTTACTTTTTCCAATTTGCTTACCCTCTCACGTTCATGAATTTGCTTATCACTTATTTGAAATAGCATAATATTTGTAACCTCAAAATAATTTCATTCCGAGCTTGCATCGATTAACGTATGACAAAACTTTAACGTCCGAAAATGTGGGATGTAATATCTTATTCCTGAGCTTTCATTAATTTACTTATTGCATACTTTCACGTACGAAAATATGGGATGTAACAACATTAAGGGCACTGTAGGTCTTAGGTTGTTTGTGCCAACAGATGAAAGCACAGAATTGTCAGCATTTGTTTACTTGGATAGGGGAGTATGTGTAGAAACTAGGAAGTCAATAACAGGCTACATGGTGAAGTTTGGGAAAGCTTGGTGTCTTGGAAATCACAGAAACAAAGTATTGTTTCTATGAGTTCTGCTGAAGCATAATTCAGGAACATCGCATCAACTATAGTTGAGATTACTTGGTTAATTGGGATGTTTAAAGAGCTTGGAGTGAAGGTGAATTTGCTTGTGCAGTTATTTTGCGACAGCAAAGCTGCAATTCAGATTGCAGCTCACTCTATTTTTCATGAGAGGACAAAACACTTTGACATTGATTATCATTTTATGAGAGAAAAAATTCAAGACGGGCAACTACAAACTCAACATATCGGAACCAAGAATCAGTTAGCTGACCTGCTTACAAAAGGCTTGTGCGGATCACAACATGATCATTTGGTAGGCAAACTGAGAATGAAGAACATATTTTATCCCTCAGTTTGAGAGGGAGTGTTGAGGCTCGTAGTTAGAAGTACTTATACAACTATATGCCAGCTGTTAATGAGTTGGTATTAGTGTAGGATTAATTTAACAAGTTATTAGTTAGTTAGCCATGTGTATAAATAGAAAATTTTATTTTCGTTTTAGATTTAGTAGCTCAGTATATATTAAGTGAGAATGAATTTTACCTTCCTTCTCTCGCATCTCATATCCTCTTCTGGTCATCTCCATAGCTGACCTCCATTAACAAATAGATATGGAATAGGGAGGAAGTTACTGGTCAGTTTTATTTTTAAGAATATTATCCCTTGTGTAAAAGAGGTTCAACAATCTATATATATATATATATATATATGGATGGTGAAATTTAATTTCAAGGGGAAACTCCTTCGGAGTCAACTGTACCCCTTTCTCTAAGGTAGGCCCACTCTTGGCCACAAATTACAACCTTAGAATTTACATCCTACTCTTGGCTACTGAACCAACAAACTGTTAAAGATGATTGTCCTCCTAATTCTTCACAGTCAAAACTCAAAAGAAGATATTATTATTTATTTACAACCATAATGTTCTATTGAAACACATGATGTGAACATCAAGACATCCAGACACATATGTTTTACAGATAATTAGAGTATGTGTATGTGCATGCACTTGTAAAGATATCATCATTTGACAGTGAAAGGTACAAAGAATTCAATGCAGTACCTAAATTGCACATGACGTGTGTAGCAACCATACTCACATTTTCCATCTTGACTAGTCTCTTCTATAGGCCATACATATTCAAGTTAATTACGGTTATCTAATGTGGCAAACACGTGGGCCGGGTCGGATATTATCGGGTCGAAAATGGGTTATACAAAAAAGAGGATAAATTATCCGATCCGACCAATTTTAATACAAAAAAAAAAACGAGTTAATTGGCGGATAATATGAAAATTTATATTATTCATTATTTCTTGAATGTGATCACTTTTGAGACAATTTTTAGTCTCCCAAACTTGAGAAACCCCTAATTTGAGGTTTTAAAAATATAAAAGTTAGACAAATTAGTTATCCATTTTCTAAGTGGATAAAAAGGTTCTTTGTAACAACCCGACCGGTCGTTTTATAAAATTTACGCCCCGATCCCCAATTAACTGCTTTCCTAAGTTCATTTATGCTATTTAGGGTTGCCGGGATGTTCGGTTCTAGAATTCGCCGATCCCCAATTAACTGCTTTCCTAAGTTCATTTATGCTATTTAGGGTTGCCGGGATGTTCGCTTCAAGAATTCAGAGTGTTTTGGGACACTTAGTCCCTAAATGAAAGCTTAATAGTTGAAAAATAACGGAAATTTGATGGTCCTGTTAGCTCCGTTAGGTGATTTTGGGTTGGGAGCGTGTTCGGAATGTATTTTGGACGTCCGTAGCTCATTTAGGCTTGAAATGCCGAAGTTTGAAATTTTTGAAAATCGGGTCGATAGGTGAGATTTTGATGCAGGAGTTGAACTGGAATTTCGACAGTTATAGTAGCTTTGTTAGGTGATTTTGGATATGTCTACAAATTTTCAAGTCATTCGGACATCGTTTGGTCGGGTTTTTGATAGAATGTAGGTTTCGAAAGTTTTGGTTGAAACATAGGCTTGAATCCGCCATAATCTGATGATTTTTATGTTTAATGATATGTTTTTATGATTGGAACAAGTTCGTATCGTAATTTGGAGTAGGTTGGTGGTTTTGGTTGAGGTCCCGCGGGCCTCGGGGGTGTTTCCGGGGGTCAAACGGACCATTTCGAGTTAATGAAAAGGTGAAATTTGCTGTCATGAGTGTTGCAGACGATTGCTCTATGCGATCGCAATGGGTGTGATGCGATCGCATAGAAGGCTTGGGAAGAGGCTTAGATTTGTTCAATAAGATCGCGGAATGGGTGATGCGATCGCATAGTTGTGAAGGTTTGTTCTCTGCGATCGTAGAGGGTGCTGTGTGATCGCATAGTGTATTGACCAGGGGTCCCAGGTCCCCATTTTTGTTCAATATGATCGCGGGTGTGTGAATGTGATCGCATAGGGTTGTTTGGTAAAGCAATGCGATCGCAGGGGTATTTGTGCGATCGCATAAGGTAAATTTTGAAGGCTGAAAAGTTGTTCTATGCAATTGCAATGTGGGTGATGCGATCGCATAGAGTTATTAACTGGGCAGACAGAAAGGTTATAAGATATTTCATCCCTGAGGGTTCCTCCATTTTCACTCAAACTCAAGCTAGGGAGCTCGGTTTTGGGGGATTTTTCGAAGGTTTATCAGAGGCAATTATTGGGTAACGATTTCTTACTCCCTTATGATTATTATTCACTAATCTAAACTCGAATTCTTCCTTTAATTCCGGATTTTGGGTGTAACTTGGGGTAATTTTCTTAGAACAAACTTTGATAATTTGAAGTGGCAAACGAACTCTGATTTTGTTAAATTTTATATGGTTAGACTCGTGAGAGTACGATGGTTCTGAAAATGTAAAAATAATTCGATTTCGAGTCGATGGCTGGAGGGATATTTTGGTCATTTTACCATTTTGGCGATGTAGCTTTAATTTTAATAGTGTAATTAGTTACTTGTGATGTTATTTACACTATGTAATTGGTTTGAATAGATTTGGGCCACTCGGAGTCGGATACTCATGGCAAGGGTATTATTTCTTAGCGGTTTTGTACCATGATTGAGGTAAGTGGCTTGTCTAACCTTGTGTGGGGAATCTTTTTCCCTAAGATATATTATGTGCAGATTTAAATACCTTGTACGCGAGGTGACGGGCGTGTACTTGTGCAGATTGTGAAAATTCACTTTACTTAAATTGCTCAATCAGTGTTATCTATGTTGTTTGATTGGTTTAATTGCAAGACTTATCCTGTGTTAGCTAGGGAAGCATGTCTAGGTAGGATTCACGGTTTAAATGCCTACTTGTCTTAATTGAATTTTGTGGAACATGTAGAGATTGAATTTAATTGATAATTGTAGTGGTATATTTTATTTCTTTCTGTGTATTCTCTTTGTTTGGTTATGTTGTGTTCTGTGGACTGCGGGTTCGATTCCCGGAGATCCGGTGCTGCTATGATGAAGGACTGCGGGTTCAATTCCCGGAGATCCTATGATACTGATATAAAGGACGGGTTCAATTCCCGGAGATCCTGTGGCACTGATATAAAGGACTGCGGGTTCAATTCCCGAAGATCCTGTGATACTGATATAAAGAACTGCGGGTTCAATTCCCGAAGATCCTGTTGTTTAACCAATTATATGGAATTTTGATTAAAACTAGAAATAAAAGAAAAATCGGGTTACTAATAATCAAGAGACCAAAGAATATAGTAGGATTTTAGTAATAAGAATAAACAGCAAAGAAAAGTGTATTTCAATATGATCTCAGTAGTCAATCGTGTCCCTACAAATGATATAACTTCTTCCTTTTATAGTTAATCCTAGGTAGAAGAATGAAACATAGGCTGTAATATTATAATTATGAGTAATAAATGACATTGAATAATCCTTTACATAATCATTCCTGTTAAATGCCAATTCTTTAATGTATCAGGTATTTAATATTTGAATTTGGACTTCTTTCTGTCTTCAGATCCATGTTTTAAATGCTTTTCGATCCGTTGCCCTTGAATATCTTGAATTGATAAAAGATACGTGTCTAAACTGCTTTCTATATCTTTTGTCTTTAGTATTACATCCCATTCCGCTCTAAACAGGTACGGGACTCGTAGCTGAATTATATCCGGTACCTAATTCTTCTTCCCGTATCTTTTATTTAATTATTATCTATTGACCCTTTGACCGTTCCACGTATCATGCCACGTCATAAAAAAATTCCAATATAGATAGTCCCACACTTTCCTTTTATTTATTAAATAAATAATTGGGAAGTGGAAGTGGTATTTTTGTCGTAATCGATGTTGACGCCTCACTTGTCTTGCTCTTTTAATGCTTCTTACACGTGTCATCTTCGGATTTAGCTCTGCAACTCTACTTCCTCCTTTCTAGGCTTCTTCAACCTTTCATTTCAAGAAGTGACAGTTTTCTTTAATACAGTCTTTTCATCATTATACCTCTTAGTTCGCCAGTTGCTTTCATATTTCCTTTCGATTCCTTCTTCCTCAGTTATGTTCTTCATCAAGTGATTTCTTGCTTCCTTTTACTTTTCCTCTGTAAAAATTTATCCAACAATGACATCTTCAAACCCTGACCCTAAAAAAGTTCCTATTCTTGACCAATTTCCCAATCCTCCTACTCCAATTAGGCACAGTAGAGACAAAAGGAGAAGGCTTCAAAATTTAAGATCCACACGTGGAGGTTCAACCGGTTATGCTCCTCCTTCTCCGAACCCGAACGTCAAAGGTTCTTCCTATAAAATTCCTTCTTCTAAAGGTAAAGAAATTTTTGACTCTTCTCAAGAACCCTTAGTTGAAGACATTGTACCAAATGATTTATCTTTTGTGGGTGATAGAATGTCATTTCAGAAACAAGTTGAAAAACTGGAAAAAATTGATGCTTATCCTTCTCTTATAACTGAACACTCGATCCCAACTATTAGGAATGATTGTAATTGGAAAGAGAGTCTTCGCCTATCAATTCCTACTATAAATCATAGGATTTCTTCTTTTAGGAATGGGTATTTCTTTATTTATACCTATCCTTTTACTTGGGGATTAAAGCCTGCCTGCCATAGACCCAGTTATCCTTGATTTCTATCATTTTTTCAACATCTGCTTAAGTCAAGTTGGTCCCTTAGTATGGAGGGCAGCGGCTTGTTTGAGATTTTTATCTGCAAAAGCCAAAATCGACTTTACTTTTGCTCATCTTATTCATTTATACCATCCCAACCTGATGTGTCATGGTTTCTTCACCTTAACTGCGAGGAGTAAAAAAGTTCTGGTAAACCTCGATGATGTTAATGACCGTGGATGGTATCTTTGTTACATTGCTATTCACACAGTGGATTTGCTAGGTGAAACAAACATTCCCTTCCCTGAGAAGTGGAACTTTGCACGTAAGCTTCTATTTGCTTTTCCATGTCTTATTTTTAGAGATTTTGATTTTCTCTTTGATCTTATCCTTTTTTGTTTTTTTTGTAGCAGCCAGGGAGATATGGAGCCTATTCCCAACTTCCGTGGTTGGGTAGATTCTCCCAGAGAGGAAAGGACTTAGAAATTTATTTCCTCTCTTCATGATTGGAAAGTGAAAACACATGGTATGTATATTTTTATTCTTAAATACACACAATAAATCCAATTTTTTATAAAATTGAATTCATTTTCCCCTTTTTTTATATTTGGGTTTGGCATGAGAGGGATGATGCCTGAGGTAGCTTTAGCTATGCGCACTGCTGCCAACGTTTCTCTTGATTTGGACAAGACTAAAGCTTTAATAGTAGCAAAGAGAAAAATATTGGCAGTTGATGCTGATAATGAAGAAGAAGGTGGTACCTCACTGATATCTAGGCCAAGAGCAAGGAGACGTGTTATTGTGGAGAGTGAGATTGAGGATACTCCTGCTCGTGCCTCCCCTGCCGAGCCTGTTGTGATTGATGGAGAGGCTACACCAGGAGACTTTGGTGAGTCTGTTCACTGTCTTTCAATTGGTAATTTCGAAGGTGGAGAGCCGGGTCCTATTCTAAAATGAAGTTCCCTTATCTTCCTCAATTCTCATTTCTCCTATCTCTTTTACATCATCTCTAACCGTAAGTGTTTTTGATCCCATATTGACTTCTTTTGCTCCTTCACTTATGGTGAATGCTTCCATTCCCGTATCAATTTTAGCTCCCGTGTCTATTCCAATTTTGACTCTCGTACCTTCTGTCATTTTTTCCTCTTCTATTACTCCTCCTTCCACTGCCCCTTCTTCCTCTGTAGTGCATTTGGAAACTGGCCCGAGTAGCAGAGGTATGGCTATGAGAAAAGTCACACTTGAAGTACCTTCTACTCATAGCCTTTTGAGGAAGATTGGTAGTGTTGATGTTTGGCTTGAGCCTTTAATCGGAGATATAGAGAGGAGAAAGATGCAAAGCCATAGCTGCTTGACTTTGATGAATGACATAGTTCATTCAACTTTAAAGGTAATTTCTTTGATATTGAGTATTAGCTTTCCTTTCACCTTAGGTTTTTGTTTTTGTGTCTTATATTTGTAGGCTAATTTGATTGGCACTGAGCAAATGGGAAAGATTGCTTCTTTGGAAAGAAAGGCTCGGGAGTCTACAAAAGCCATTGAAGAAGCTCAGCTTGAAGCTCAAAATTGGAAGAAGCAATATGAAGGTGCTTTAATGAGCATTGATGAACTACGAGATGATAAAGCCCATTTGGAACGACAAAATTGTACTTTATCTGCTGACTTAGGAATCTCTCAGGCTGCCTTAAGTCGGGTCAAAAAGGATAAAGATATTTTGAATGAATCATTGTCAAGGGTTAATGAAGAAATCAATGGGCTCAAAGCACTTATGGAGAGAAAAAAAGAATATGCCAAAGAGTTGGAGCAAAGGTTGAATCAAACTCCTGTCGACTTGAAGATTTCTTCAGACAAGGTTTGTGTTTTGGGGAGTTTTAATACCACACTCAAGACTTCCCTTGTTTCCCAAATAGCTGAGCAAGATTTAATGCAAAACTCTCTTGCTATATGGGAAAAGGGTTATGAAAACTTGGAGAAGGAATATAATTCTCTTGCAGAGAATTTCAATTATAAGGTTAATTGGGCTTTTCTAAGATTGCGTCGTGATGCTTTATTGGAGTCTACTCAAGAAATTTTAACTTACAATCTGAATTAGCCAAAACCTTAGATGCGATCGAAAAGAATAACCAACCCGTTGACACTCCTTAGCAACCAATTGACGTTTCTTCTTCAGCGTGTGGAACTCCTGAAGCAACAGAGCCAGTGGATTGTGAAGCTGTTACTGGAGCGACTGAAGTAGTGGTTCAAGTGACCGAGGGTGAATCACTTTCAACGCAGCCTATGGCACTTGAGGCTCCCATGGCTACTTCTTCCCTTGATGATATTAGTACCACAAGCTTAATTGAAACTGCTCCTATTGCAACATCTGATGTTCCAACTCTTCCAGTAACCAGTTAAAAAAGTTTCAGTTTTTTTTTATATTTGGTGGTATAATCCTTTTTAAAGAATTTTTCTGATGAAGTCCCCAGTTTCCATAATGGGGCATTTGTTTAAAGACAATTATATTTTAATGATTAAATTTCCTTTTCCTTTAGTTTAGAGGTTTTTAATTAATACTTATACCTTTTTGTGTTCTATTCTTGCCTATTTTCATGTTTAGGACTTGTAGAATAGCTTTGCATTTTTATCCGTTGAAAATGCTTTATGATTCTTCTCACGGAATATCAACATGAGGATTATAAAAAGAGGGCCATTTTTATATATCGACACTTAATGAAGAAGACGTCTCAACTTCTTAATGGTGTTATAATACGATGAAAGAAATAGGAAACATGTGTTTTATTATTGTATGAAACAACTTTGACAAGTTTTTATTCATGAAATTGAGCAAGCTTTCGAATGTTACATGCGTTATAGTACATCTATATCCTCCTCGCAACTGTTTTTCTTGTAACAGATTTCTTATAAAATATACTGGGTTTTTTTTATTGCAACCTGTTTTTTTTACATAACCATAGCCCTATCTTTATATATTTAGAATGGGTTTGGAAACTGTTTGCAACATCTGGAAAATATTTTATGTAAAGCAACATTAAAGAATATTTTATACTAAGTAACTTCATTTTCCTCGTAACACTTGGTTATTTACAGGTGAAACTTGATACGTGGCTATTTACAGCGGAATCTTGATACGTGGCTATTTGCAGCTAAATCTTGGTCAACTTTTGCTTGATGCCCGTATCTCATTTTCTCCCTACAACATTTCTTGACACCCGTATCTATTATTCTACATGAAGATATGTATAATGTATAGTCCCCCAAGTGTTTGAGCGTTGAAGAATGAAGCCATGAACACTTGTTTAGTAATCACATGTTGGTCATTTCCTGAACAGAAAATATTCGGGACTCGGAGGTACAATTTTAGATGAAGACTTCCTACCCTGTATGTATTTCCATTAGATTGATATAACCCTAGGCTTAGAATTTAAGAATATTCTATTTTTCCATGCAGATTGTGGCTCATCATTTGGCACGGGTTAGGGTTTTTGCCTAGCATATGTTAGTAAAACTTTAATAATTTAAAAGAAAAAGAATTTCACATGAAGATACCTGACCATGTCTACTTCCTTAAAAGTAATATCTTTTTTATTGTACAACATTCCAATGCGAAGGTCGAATTTTGCCATTCATAGTCTCCAGCTCATAAGCACTTTTTTCTGCAACGTTACGCATTCTATATGGTCCTTCCCACGTTGGACTTAGCTTTCCTGAATTAGCAGCCTTTGTAGATTGAAGCACCTTTTTTAGAACAAAGTCCCCAGTTTTGAAGAACCTGAGACATGCTTTCCGGTTGTAGTATCGTTCAATCACTTGTTTTTGAGTCGCCATTCTTATCAATGCTGCTTCTCTCCTTCCTTCAATCAAATCAAGATTAACCCGTAACTCTTCGTTGTTCAAATCCTCCTTTTTTGAACATATATTATACTCAGTTCTCCTATTTCTACTGGAATTAAAGCTTCTGCACCATAAACCATTGAAAATGGTGTTTCGCCCGTACTTGTTTTCGTAGTTGTTCGATAAGCCCACAACACGGCTGGTAGAACTTCAGGCCAGTTGCCTTTTGAATCTTGTAACCTTTTCTTTAAATTATTAATGATTATCTTGTTTGTAGATTCTGCTTGTCCATTGCCCACCGGATGATATGGTGTTGATGTTATTCTTTTGATTTGCCAACTTTGAAAGAATTCTGTAATTTGTGCTCCTATGAACTGCGGACCATTATCGCACACAATTTCCTTTGGTACCCCAAAGCGGCATATTATATTTCTCCAAAGAAAGTCTTTAACTTCTTTTTCATGTATCTGTTTAAATGCCCCTACTTCTACCCATTTAGTGAAATAATTAGTAAGTACGAGTAGAAACTTTACTTGTCCTTTTGCCTGAGGTAGTGGACCCACGATATCCATCCCCCATTTCATGAAGGGACATGGAGCTATGACTGGGTGTAATAACTCAGCTGGCCTATGCATATTGTTTCCAAACCTTTGACACTTATCACATTTAGATACGAAGTCGTTTGCTTCCTCATCCATTTTAGGCCAATAATATCCGGCCTGTATTAACATTTTTACTAGTGACCTACCTCCCGCATGATTTTCACAATGTCCTTCATGTATTTCCCTCATTACATACTCCGTCTATGAAGGTCTGAGACACCTCGCTAGAGGACCTCCAAACATTTTTTGATAAAGCTTTCCTTGATGTAAACAATAACGGGCAGCTTTCTTACGTAATGCATGAGCCTTTGTTTTGTCATTAGGTACAGTTCCATACTGCAAAAAAGCAATAATTTCATTCCTCCAATCCCATGTTAAATGATTAAAATTTACCTCATTCGTATCAGGTTCGAGAATGGAATGAAATAAGTGTATAATCGAAGCATTTTCATCGTTCGCTATATCTACCACGGATGCAAGGTTGGACAAAGCATCAGCTTCTGCATTTTCATCTCTTGGAATCTGCATTACCTTCTAAGTTTTGAATTGTCTTACCAATTCTCGTACCTTCTCGAGATATTCCTACATTCTGGTTTCCTTGGCTACATAAGTCCCCAATATTTGATTTACTACCAGCTGAGAATCACTCTTGATAATGATTTGCTTGATGCCGAGTTCGAGTGCCAATTCCAAATCTATAATCACAGCTTCATATTCCGCTTTATTATTAGTAATAGGGTGACATTTTATAGCATGTCTAATTGTTTCTCCCGTTGGTGGTATAAGAACAATTCCTAAGCTTTCCCCCTTTACATTGGATGAACCATCAGTAAATAATGTCCAAATCTCTGGGTTTGCACCATTAAAAACTTGTAACTCTTTTTCTGCCTCTAAATGTATCCGTTAACTAAAATCATCTACGAAATCTGCAAATACTTGGGATTTGATAGCAGTTCTAGGTTGATAAATTATTTTATACTCACTTAATTCTATAGCCCATTTTGCTAATCTGCCTGACAGTTCATGTTTATGCAAAATATTTCGTAATGGAAAAGCTGTAACTACAACAATAGGATGACATTGAAAATAAGGCCTTAGTTTCCTAGATGCCATAATTAAAGCTAACGCTAACTTTTCCAGCCGCGGATACCTTGTCTCAGCATCTAATAAAGTCTTACTTACATAATAAATAGGAGATTGTTTACCTTGGTCTTCACGAACTAGAACAGCACTTACCGCTACTTCTAAAACAGCCAAATAAATAAGTAACTTCTCGCTTTCCTTTGGCTTCGCCAATGGAGGGGGATTTGACAAATAGATTTTCAAATCCTTAAGGGCTCGTTGGCAATCTTCATTCCACTCGAAATAATCCTGCTTCTTAAGTGCCGAGAAAAATTTAAAACATTTTTCATAAAATTTAGAAATAAACCTCCCTAGGGCAGCGATTCTTCCAGTCAATCGTTGAAACTCCTTTTTATTTGTAAGGATATCAGGTATTTCTTCGATTGTTTTAATCTGAGAAGGATTTACCTCAATACCACGGTTAGAAACAAGAAAACCCAAAAATTTACCTGAGGCTACACCAAATGAGCATTTTTCTGGGTTACGTTTCATATTGTATTTACGCAAAATTTCAAATGTGACAGATAAATAAGAAATATGATCGGTAGAGTGCTGGGTTTTGATGAGCATATCATCTATATATACCTCCATAGTTTTTCCTAAATGTTCTTGAAACATTTTAGTGACTAACCTTTGATAGGTTGCACCAGCATTTTTTAGACCAAAGGGCATTACTTTATAACAGTAAGTCCCACGGTCTGTGGTGAAAGAAGTCTTTTCTTCATCATTGGGGTGCATTTTAATTAGGTTGTACCCCGAATATGCATCTAAAAAAATTAAAAGTTCATGACCTGCAATTGCATCTATCATTTGATCTATATGGGGTAAAGGGAAAGAATCTTTTGGGCAAGCTTTATTTAGATCAGTATAATCTACGCAAACTCGCCACTTACCATTCTTCTTAGGTACGACCACCGTATTGGCTAACCAATCAGGATACTTTACCTCCCGGATTGACCCAATTTTTAGTAATTTTTGAACCTCATCTTGAATTACTTGATTCTTGAAAGCTTCTTGCTTTCTTTTCTTCTGCTTGATTGGAGCAAAAGATGGATCCACGTTGAGTTTATGAATAATCACCTCCGGTGGTATGCCTGTCACATCATCATGGGACCAAGCAAAATAGTCCACATTAATTTTTAAAAATTCAATTAACATACCTCGCATGTCTGGCCTTAGATTAACCCTTATGTAAACTTTTCTTTCAGGCCATTGCTCAAATAGTATTACTACTTCGAGCTCCTCTATTATCGTTTTGATGTTTTCGTTTTCTTTAGGTTCCTGAATTACATCGGGTCTCAAGTCTAAATCTATTTTTTCAGTTGAAATTTGATTGTTGTCGCCTCCAACTATTCCTACGGTACGCGTATCTGTCACAGCGTTGATACTCCTGGTTGTTTGTTGATCTCCTCGAATTTGACATATTCCCCAAGGTAATGGAAACTTGA